>CAKAEH010001798.1:0-28826 GCA_916381525.1 Cercopithifilaria johnstoni | reverse complement strand
TAAAATTAGGAATAATTATAAATATTATAATATAAATATTAAATTAAAAATAATAAATATTATAATTAATATATTTAGAAGCAATAATATTGTATATTATGATATTATATGATTATATGATATATATATATTTAGAAGCAATAGTATTATTATAGCTTCTAATTTGAAAAAATTTATTTGTTTATTCTTTCCTCAAAATTTTCTAACTCTTTTTCAATTTTAATTTTTACTACTTTCCACCATTCATAGCAATAACGGTCAATCACCTATTGTTATGTAAAATACATCATCTCCTTGACCTCTCTCGGTTAACAAAAATGAACCCATTACTTGTGGTTATCCTCAAATGCTGATCATTTATGATGCATCATAAACATTATCGTTCATGATACCCATCCATGTCCTATCATCATCATCATCATCATCATCATCATCATCATCCATTTCATGACACATTTTATAACCCCAAATAATTCATTCAATCGTCTTTTTTACATTTTTTTTGAAATCCTCAATAACAAGCCATTATCATTCCCAATCAACACAATGTTATCATTCTAATATTATTATAATAATAATAATTTGCTATTCGTTTTCAGTTTTTCCGAAAATTACTGTTTATCAAATTTAAAAATAATTTCAAATATATGTATTAAATTATAATTGAAAATGGATTAGTAAAAAATATTTGTTAATTTATTATAGTATAATTTAAAATAATAAAAATTAAAATTATTTTCAATTGTTATAACTAAAATTTTATAATTTTAAAGGAGATTATTATTATTGTTATTGTTGTTATTAATATTAATATTATTATTATTAATATTATTATTGTTATTATTAATTAATTATTATTTAAAAATATTACTAATTTGATTAACATTTTCTTCTGCAACAAATTAGAAAAATATATGTATTGAAAATATAGAAGTGAATACAATTTAAGTTAGCAGATAATGGAATTAAATTTGATATATAAAATAATACAGTAATTAAAAATATTGTAATTAATATATTGTAATTTCCAAATAATGTAATTATTAAAAAATAACACATCCCATATACAAATCCCATATATTTACTCTTTTATTATAATAATTTTACAAACAAGCTTGATAAAATCCCTCATTAAATTTGAACATATATTTATTGATTGTTCTTACAACAATTATATTTTCAGTGGTAAATAAACCACAACAATGTTGACCATTAAAATATTTGAATAAGAGATGATTGAAAGGATAGGATAAGTGTAGGATCCTTAAAGATATTATTGTGATGGTTATACTTTTTACCATTACTATATCTATATATATATATACATAAATGTATAAATAAATACCAATGCAATTAAAATTATTATTCATTCATTTATGCTAATTTTAACATAAATATAAAATTGTATGAATCATTTGATGCATACATAATTCAAATTAGTTATATTTATAATTTAATAGAAAATTTTTATTTGGTAAAAATGAGAATAAAATGATCGTTGTTATCATTTATTTATCATTCTACTCCATAATTTATTATTTATTATTTATATATTATCAGCTAACTATTATTTTTAATGGTAAAAATAAAATAACCTTTGTTATCATTTATTTATCATTCTAATTCATAATTTACTATTTATCATTTTCACATTATCATCTAACCATTATTTTTTACGGTAAAAATGAGAACAAAGTTATCGTTGTTATCATTTATCATTCTTTGTTATCATTTATCATTCTACTCCATAATTTATTATTTATCATTCATTATTATCATCTAACCATTATTTTTAATGGTAAAAATAAGAATAATATTATCGTTATTATCATTCATTTATCATTCATATATTATCATCTAATCATTATTTTGAATGGTAAAAATGAGAATAAAATTATCTTTGTTATCATTCACTTATCATTCATATATCATCCAACCATTAATAGGATAAGTAAATTTCTCATTTCAAATTATAATCATTAATAGGATGAGTAAATTATTCATTTCAAGTTTTCTCAATTTTTGCCCAGACTAAACATTTTTTTTTTTTGATTAAATATTTGCTTAATTAAAAGTTAATTGTTTTATCATCAATTTCCACTTAATTAAACTTTATTTAAATAAGCTTTGCATAACTAAATTTCACTTTAAAATTATTCATCGAAATAAATAATTGAAAATTTAGGCGCTACTGTTGTGTATATATAATAATGAAATAAATTATTTAATTAAATTTTTAGTTTTAATCGTAATTATATAAAATTACCGAAAAAAATTTTAATTATATAAAATTAACAAAAAAAATTGCATAATCCGGAAAACCGAAAAATACCTGAAATTGGTATTATTGGATGTTACTTATATATTTTATCAATTGCTATTTAGTTTAAATATTTAATATTATTCCTGAACAATGATTGAATGTTTATATTATCAAGTGTTAACAGCAAATTGATTTTTAAAAACTGATAAAAATTTTGATCAATTTTGAAATTTAAAATTTTAATTAATTTATTCGTTGTTTTTGTTCTTTTAAAAACCTTTAATAAATATATTAGCATTTTGTTTTAAGTTTTATCATTTAGAAGAAAATATAAAATGTTGTAAATTATCTTTCGACGTATTATTTATTATTTTTGAATTTTATTCCGTTGAAATTTTTGCTTGATAAAATTTTATTAGAATTTTAAATGAAATTTTATCATTTTTTTTTCATTTCATTGTTTACAAATATTATCATTGTTTACTTAAATAATTATTGTTTTTTTTTTATTTAAATAAAATATTTGTAAACATTGAGGTGAAGCGAGAGGTTTGTGCTAAAAACAATAAACAAAAAGTTTATTTCTTTTAACTCAAAATAGAAATACTTTTATTGAATTTGTTTCATTTAAAGTTTTTTGAAAATATTTTATCAATTATTAGTATTGTTATTATTATTATTATTACTATTATTATTATTATTATTACTATTATTATTGTTATTATTATTGTTACTATTATTATCATTATTATTATTATTATTATTAATATTATTATTATTATTATTACTATTATTATTGTTATTATTATTATTATTATTATTCCACCCCTTCTTTAATTTCAATTTTAAATTTATACTCATATTTAAAAAAAAAACAATTCCTATTTACCGTAATGCTTTTAATCGAATTACTTATTTCATTCCCATCATTTTCTTAATAAATTACTATTCCATCCATTCTTCAATTTCAATTTTAAATTTATATTCATATTAAAATAGCAACTCATTCCTATCTTACTGTAATGCTTTTAATCGAATTATTTATTTCATTCCCATTATTTTCTTATTCCATTTCGAATTCCTGATGATTACCATTGTTTTGTTTTTTTATTAAATTCCTTTATCAAATTCATATCATCATATTTCTTTTAGTTGAATTTTCTTTCTCTAAATTAACTATTCAATTTTAATAGACTATAATTAGGATTTTTTTTTGTTTATGCGTCTGTTTCTCTATGATTGCATTATCTGTCTATTCATGAAATTTCAATTATAAATTTAAATAAAACTTCTAAAAAACTTTTCTTTACATTTTAATAATTATTTTCACTTCTATTGCTTTTATTGATTACAATGAAAAAGACATTTCTTTTATTCGTTTTTTTGCTTTGTTCTCTTTTCACTTCTAATTATACCTGTAATTACCGGTAATTACTGAATTGATTTTTGCTTATTTATTTATATGCATAATAATTTGAAAAAGTAAAGTACACTTAAATAATACATCTAAAATTGAAATTATTTTTTGCTAAAAGAAAAGTTTAAAAAATTTTTTATCTCATTTAAGAGAATGTAATGTTGCTGATAAGATAAGTATTTTCATTCATTGCGAGTGATAAAATTCTTTTGCTATGATAATAATCCTATCAGAAGAAATTCATCGTTGGAATTTGTAAACAAATGATAAAAATAATGAAATAAATAATGATAAATATACTAATAATGGAATAATAATTAATTAATATTATAGTTATCGAATATTTTTATTATTTATTTGGTACTTCTTTTATTCCATTTTTAACAAATATATTTATCATTTAATTAGTATTATTTTTGTTTATAATCAGTAATCAATTCAAATGATAAAGTTTAAAAAAAATTATATAAAAAATTTTTTAGGTTAAGAGAATTACAAATTTAGTTTAACTTTAACCGTTCAAATTATAGTCAATAAAATTTCAGGTATTTAAATTATATTAATAAATCCAACATTTTCTTTAAATTAAGAAATGGAAATTTAAAACTGTAATTTAATTAAAATTTTGGGAAAAATTATTCCAATTATTTTAAGTTTAATAAGGATAAAAATAAAAGTTAAATTGGGAATGGCTAATTTTTATATGATATCCTATATTTTCATGTTAACATGGCAAATTAATATCATTCATTAATTTCATATTGAAAAATGCTTTCATATTATTTTTTTCCCATTTCAGGAAATTATGTGAAGTCGATGAAGTTGGGAATTACTTACATACATTTCATATTTATAATTCTTACTCAATCATGTTTGAATTTTTCTTTGACAATATTTTTAAAAATTTAAATTTTCAATCCGGTGTTATTGTATTTTCAGTAGAGTTGATAATTCCTTAGTGATAACAAATTTTGTAATCAATGAATAAGTTAAAATGTTAGAATTTAGGAATTTATTTACTGTATGAGTATTTGCGGCGTTTTATAATTCCGATTAATGGCCCTTGACCTATGTAGTGTATTTAATTTAATAATGTAATTCTTGCTTTCACTTTTAAAGAATTAAGTTAAAATGTAAGAATTTACGAATTTGTTTACTGTATGTTTGCGGTGTTTTATAATTCCATTAATAACCTTTGACCTATGTAATGTGTTTAATTTAATAATGTAATTCTTAATTTGAAATTTGATTTTCAAAATTATCATTTGAAATTTAATTATCATTTTTGTTTATGGTTATTTTAAATTTGATTTTTTTCATTTTTACTAAATTCAATGAATTGTACGAAATTTAACTATTGGAAAACATTCTAATAATAATAATGATAATAGTTATACCTTTTGAATTTCAAGAACTTTAATCGGATATGGATAATTTGTTAATAATTAATGAATTTGCATAATGAGAGGAGAATAGAAGGAAGCAGATGTTGAACAAAACTCATATCTGTTGTAATTATATATGCATATGGCAAATTTTAGGCTTTATATTGTTCGTAATGAAATTTCGAAATATATCAAATAACTTTTTTAGTGATACACTGATAAGAAATTGATAAGATTTAGATTTTCATAATAATAAATTTAAAATTTCAAATATTCATTACAATGAATTTTCAATGATTATCATTTTTACGAATAATTTTTATTTTTCAATAGATAATCAAAATTCATTCAATTCACTGTTAATTATTTTGCATCAATATCATCATCAATTCATTATCAAAATAATAATAATAGTTATTATTATAATTTTAATTATTATTCTTTATTATTGTCATTATTAATTATTAATATTCAACTCCAACAGATTATCTTCTGGTCTTCTAATATATCTAATAATTACAAAGCACTTCTTTTTTTATGCTATAATATTCTTTTTTACTATCATCAATTTATTATCAATATTATTATTGTTGTTATTATTATTAATTATTATTAATTATTAATATTAGTATTAATATTCAACTCCAACAGGTTAGCTTCTTAATCTTCTAATAATTACATAGCACTTTTTTTTTAAGTTATAATATTCTTTTTACTATCATCAATTTATTATCAATACTATTATCATTGTTATTATTATTACTTATTATAATCATTATTAATTATTAATAATAGTATTAATGTTCAACTCCAACAGGTTAGCTTCTGATCTTCTATTAATTACATAGCACTTCATTTTATAGTTATAATATTCTTTTTAAAAATTTAAAATTTCTTTTCCAAATAAACTTTCGATCAATTTTAGCCAAAAGAGAGTAAGGGAAAATTAAAATTTATTAAAATTGACATTTTATTTTTTGCAATTTTTATTATTTCGAAAAATTCAAAAACAATTAACATAAACAATTAACATTCTTTTACGTTATTGTCGCTTCTTTCTTGTTAATTAATTAATTACACTAATTTATGATAGCAACAATAGGTAGTAATTATCATTCATTTATTCGAATATGAAAGAAAGCAAGAGAAAGGGAGAAATGAATAAATATTATTGCAAAAAATGATTAGTTGATAAAAATAAACAAAAAAGAAGAGATCATTGAATTGTTGAAAAGATTTAAGATTAAGTTTAAGATTATCATTTTTATCCACTTTTCTTTCTCCTCTCTTATTTTCTTCATTCTTTTAATGACCTATGACCTTTCGTTTATTATTATTGACCCGTGTAGTGCTTTTATGGTTAATTCATTTAGCTTATAACTGAAATAACCCTACGCCCTCTTCTCTTTTATTTACACAATATCTTTACAAACTTTTGATAATGTATTTGAATTAAATATAAAGAAGAAAGAGATGAAGAAAAAGAAAAAGATTAATAGTTATAGGATTTTATGGAGAATTAGACAGTAAAATAATCAATGATAGATTTCCTGAATATGGTATGATGGTTTTATGACCTCCGGAAAAGAAAGGTAAATAGCGCGACATCCTTATTTGCAATGATCCATTTCATTTTACTCTTTCTCCTCCTCCTCCTATTCTTCCTTCTTCTCGTCATTCAATAATTCTTCTAAATCATTCCGGTTACTTTCAGTAATTATCATTATCTTTATTTTTTGTGTTTTCATGAAACAATCAACATACCGGATTTTGTTCTTCATCATGTTCATTTATTTTTCCGATTAAGCTATTCCTAATTTAATATAATGATGTTCACAAAAAGTTTAACATACCGGAATGTAACCGATTTTGTTCCTCCTAAACTTCATCATATTCATTTATTTTTCCGATTAAGCTATCATACCGGATTTTGTTCTTCATCGTATTCATTTATTTTTCCGATTAAACTATTTCTAATNTTAATATAATGATGATCACAAAAAGTTTAACACACCGGAATGTAACCGATTTTGTTCTTCCTAAACTTCATCACATTCATTTATTTTTCCGACTAAGCCATTTCAAATTTAATATAATGATAATGACAAGGAATAATATTTGTTTTAAATTTCATTAACATTTATATATGCATTTCAAATTTAAAATATAATCGATACGGATATTTAAATTTTTTAATCATATTTTTTAATTTATAAGAAAAAAGTTTTATCATAATGGATAAGTTTAATTAAAATTAAAAACAAAGAAAAAGGATTGGAATGAATTGATCGATAAAATAGCCATTTAAAATTGTTATTTCAATTTTTTCCTTTTCAACAAGCATATGAGATCTCTTTTCATCTCATAATTTATTACTCTTTGCAGTTTAGTTCATTTCCTTTTTTACGGTTATTATTTTTTCCTGAAATCCCACAAATGGTATTATTATATTTCTCCATATAATTGCCTTTTCAATACTTTATCAATTCCGTTTCTTTCCATTGTTTTGTCTCGTATAAACCTGTCACATTTTTATATCTTCCGGATTTTGAAGAAAAAATTGAATAATCATACTGAACGTTTTTATTTATTTTTAGTATAACCTGTCACATATTTTATATCTTCCGGATTTTGAATGAATAATCAATTATGATTCTGTTTTTGAAATTTATTGGAAATATAGTTACGATATGATTTCATCGGTAATCACAATTGCTATCAATTGCCTATCAATTTGTCTCAGTGCTGCTTAACGTTGAATGATACGCCGGAAAAGGAAGCCATAAATCCGGGATGACCTTGAATAAGATGATACATGCATATATATATATGCATGTATAGTAAGGCAAATATTTCGAATTAGATGATGCATGCATCAGTATGAGGTAAAAAATTGTTTTTATAGGTTTAGTATGGAAATTTAAAATGGGTTTAATGTGAGAATTCAAAATGGGTTCAATATGAGAATTCAAAATGGGTTTATATGGGAATTCAAAATGTGTCCGACCTGAAATAACTATACCTAAAATTTGAAATATATCATTTTAATCTAATTATGCTTAAAAATTGGAACATGCTGATGTTGGTATGATGAAAACTTTGTTCTCAATTATATCTGCATGATGTAAGTATGCTTGAAATTCGTAGATATATCACAACCGCATTATAAAAATGATATTTTTAATACTTAAAGTATTTGTATTAAAATTTAACTATCATTATTCTATCGATTTATTTACTCCATAAATTATAAAATGATTTAATTATGTTTATTAGATTATTTTTAAATATTGATTTTAAATTTCCATGTGTCTTTTTTAAATTTTAATAATTTTAATAATTTCAAATTTATGTTAATCAATATTAATTTAAGTTATTAATAATTATTAATCTAATCATTCTATAAACGTTTTACGATTACTGTATTATCTATTCCAATTATCATCATTTATTATCTATTCCAATTATTATCATTTATTATTAACTTAAATAATTATAATTTATTTCATCACTTGAGAGCATAGTAAAATTTTATTTTAAACTAATACAAAAAATAATTGCAACAAAATTAGAAATTTAATTTCATTAAAAAAAAAGTGGGAAAGAAAAGAAAACGCAGTGTTGCAGCAATTATTTATAATTATAATTATTCTTGGAGAATATTTACTTTCTCGGAAGTTTCTTTCGCGGTATCATATTCCCACTGAGTGAAATTCCCGTGGAGTCATGCTGATTTAATCTTTTCTTCGTCTACTAAACTTCTTTTATTCATTATTGCAAAATCTTTATTGCATGTGTAAAAGAAAGTAATTACAATTTTTTAATTAAAGTATATATGAAATATTTATAGAGATCTATCAATTACTAAATTCTATCGCTTTTTTTTTTCTCTTCTTAATCATTTCCAATATATTTAAATTTGATTTCCTTTTCGATAATAAAATGAAAGAACTATTTTTTTCTCTTCTCAATCATTTCCAATATATTCCAATATATTTCCATTTGATTTCCTTTTCGATAATGAAATGAAAGAACTTTTTTTCTCTTCTCAATCATTTCCAATATATTCCAATATATTTCCATTTGATTTCCTTTTCGATAATAAAATGAAAGAAAAAGAAAGATTTATTTTTTTCTTTTCTTAATCATTTCCAATATATTCCAATATATTTCCATTCGATTTCTTTTTTCGATAATAAAACAAAAAAGGAGAAAAATTATGGCAAATTTTAATTTTATAATTTCATTTCAATTTCGATTTTCTGTTTATTTTAATCATAAAAAGAAAATAATAGGAAGGCAATTTAGCGCAAAATTTTCTCTCTCATTAATATTTTTAATTTTATTAATATTTTAGCATTGATATTTTAATGGAAAAGAATTAGTATTTTAAAAGATATTATAATTCTTCATTGTTTTGTTTCAATTTCTTTTACTTTTAAATGCAACCATTTTTTTTTCCTATTTGACAGATATCATTTTACAAAGTATGAAGAAAAATTCATCGATGAATAATAATTTTTCGCTTTTTTTTATTTTATAGTATAAATAATTAGATAAAGTAATTTTCTTTCAGTATTTCCGATAAGTGAATAATCAGATTAATGCTAATAGCCAGAAATAATTTACTGATTCATGCGATGAACTATTTCCGTGATAAATGCAATCTATCAGCTTCTTCTAATTGTGTAGCAAATCAGTAAAATATTTTCAACTTATGAAATAGTCAAAATAATTGCTGCTAATGACGTAAGCAGGAATAACTGACAGTCTGAAACGTTTTAATAGTTTAAAACGGAAAAATGAAATCATTTCGTTTAATGCACTCAAAAATAGTACTAAGTGAAAAGGAAATTAGTTAACTATTTGAAGGCTAATTTAGTGATATTTTAAATTTGTTAATTAATTGATTTTATATTATATCAATTTTTATTTAAAATTTCACTCATTATTTTTTCATTTTAAAATTTCTTAATTAATTTTTTTTTAAGTTAAATTAATTAAATTAAAAAAAATGCAAAATATTTTTTTTTCATATAATTTAAATAATAAAATTGATATTTTATTACTCTTTCTTTTTCTTTAAATAATTTTTTAGGCATATATTTATGGCTATAAAATAAGATTAGCAACAGCTGCATTAGCAATAAAGATAATAGTTAATCATAAAATAATAATAATGGTAATAGTACTTATCATTATTATCAGATTATTGATGTTAATATCAATGGTGAAATCTTTTTGACAAAACATAATTGCTTTCAAATTTCCTTTTGTTGTATGAAAGAAAAATTATCATTTAAAAAACAAAAAGAAATATTATTTATTTCGATTACTGAGATTATCACAGTTATCATTCATCTTTAAAATGTTTATTAGATTAATCATAGTTATTATCTTATCACCTGTAAAACGTTTATTAGATCATCATAGTTATTGTACTGTTGTAAAATTACCTGTAAAATCTTTATCAGGCTATCGTGTTATCATGGTTTGTCGTGTCACTTGTAAAACCTTTATCGGATTATCATGTTATTGCCAACTAAAGTCATAGTTTAACGAATGTATAAGATGGTGATTAAATAAGGAAATATAAAATAAATGTATTATTTTATATTTTATTTATGAAAATGTGAAAATGGATAAATGAATTTAAATATTTTAAAATTCGTTAAAATTAATTACAATAAATTTTAATTGCTAATTGTTTTATATTAAAATTTATTAATAATTCAGAAATTTCTTATTTTATTTCCAATAAATTTAATTATTATAGTATTTGAATTATAATTAATTATTTGTATAATAATATTTCTAAATTTTTAGTACAAATATTAATTATTTTAATTTTCTTTGAAGATATTTTTAATTATTTTAGCAATTTTTTTTTTTAATTATTTCTATTTGAAATTTTAATTTTCTTTTTTGTGCAATTTATTTTGAAAGATCGTTGCATTATCTTTCCTTATCTCTAATCAATATTTATTGATAATTTTGAACAAAATTTCAGATGTCCTATCAACGACAGTTATTCTTGCAATGGTGGTTTTTCTTCTTAATTATTAATATATTAGGTGATCGTTATGATTTTCATTATCCATCATCATCATTATCATCGTCATCATCATCATCATCTTCATCATCGTTATCATCATCTTATCTTCGAAGGTATACTAATAGAGATGGCTTAACTTCTCAACCTAGTGGAATGCATAGAATTATGAGTAAGTCAAAGTTTTATTTAAATTATTTTAATTAATATTTTTTAAAGAAAATTCCATAATGATAGGAAGGAAGAATTTGAAAGAGAATGAAATGAAATATGAATTTAATAATTTATTTTAAGACAATTAGTTCGTAATTAATGCAAATGCATAGAAAATTTGAATAAATTTTAAAATGCAAATTAACAATTAATTAATTAAATTAAAAATAATACATTTTTTCTTGTTTTGTTTTACAAGTAATGCTAATATAATTGGTCCAAAAAAAAATTTGATAAGATATTGATTAGATTATGATTAAACAAAAAAGAAATTTGCAAAAATTTATCATTATGATAATTTGATTGATTTTAATTTGCAGAAATTTATCAGTATGATAATTTGACTGATTTTTTGATTTGCAGAAATTTATCATTATGATAATTTGACCGATTGTAAAAATGCATGTGAAATACCATGTGATACAACTTATGTGATCCGTAATGATATCGATGAACGACGACAATTTATTTGTATGCAACGTAAAGCACCTGTTGTTTCAGCATTTATTAATATTAGCACTAATGGCATTTTTCCAATTATTTTAACTGCTACATTGGTTTGTTTAATTTTTGGAAATATTGAAATTTTTTTAAATATTTAAATTTTAATCATTAAATTTTAATAATTAAAATTATTTATTTTTCATAGATTAATTTTTATTTAATTTTAAATTTTAATTTTAGAAATTTGTAATATAAATTTGCAAATACATTCATATAAAGCAATAATATGATAGAATATTTCATCCTTATATATTCTTGTATACTATCAGCAGTAAATTAAAATAACTAATTAAATTTTTTGAACAATTAATTATTATTTTTGCTTAAAATATATTAGTCAGAAATATATCAGTCTTAAAAATATATTAGTCAAAAATTATGACCTATTTTTTGCATCAGATATTCCAGATATCATGTGGTTTGCTGATAATTACCTGTTGCTGTTGCATTCGTTATGGTTGTGCATGTTGCCGAAAGATGTGCAGTTCCAGAAATTCATCAAATGATCCATTGGTAAATGGTGAATTTAGGGAAACGCTTGATTCAAAAGATATTGGTTATTTGAAAAAAGAAGTTGACAGGAAAATTATTACTGTATAAAATTTTATTCATTTAATACATTTCAAATGCTCATTTTAATTCTACTAAATCTTTTATACAATAAAAAAATAGATTAAATGATTATTTTAACAAATGTGCATTTGTTATTGCTATCAGTTTTTATATTATGATTGTTTTAATCTATCATAATTATATTGTAATTGAATAATTAAAAAGGGATATGTATGTATTTAATTTTCCATTTTTGCTAACAGCTATAAAATTAGCTTCAAATAGTAGTATTATTCGTTGAAAAATTTAGCAAACATTAAAATTTAATTTAAATTAATTCCTAATATTGAATCATTTACAGATGTTAAAATTTTAGGTTATTCATTTAGCTAACAATTTGGGGTTTTTCATTTACAGTTGAAATTTTAGATTAAAATTTTAGGTAACCTTTTCATGTCCATTCAAAGCTTATGCTTCATTTACAAGCCTATAAAGTTAGCTAAATGATTAGTTATGTCCATTTTTTCAATTATTATTATTATTATTATTATTATTATTACTTATCACTAATCAATTGTTAATTGATTAAACAGATTATATAATCTTTTTTTTCTTTGAAAACTTTTGATATGAATTATTGAATTGTTATCAGAAATTTATCATTTAATTTATCCGCATTTTTTTCCATATATGAAATGTATTTAATTCTTTTCATTTATTCATTGATCAAATTATACAAATTTAATTGTATTATATGTTAATTAATTTTAAGGCAGCTTTGTCACTTACTTCTTTAATGTGCATTCTTGATCTCGAAACTTTCTCCGATGGCCAATCTAAATACTCCAAACGTAATTCACCTTTAACCTTTCTATACAATAGTAAATAAATTGGATGAAAAACATTTTCAACAATAATTTTATTAATTTCTCCTTCAAAGTTTGGTCTATCAAAATAGCATATGCATTTCACCAATGTTATTTAAATTTGGTTTACTTTTTTATAATTTTTCCTAATATTAGCCTAAAATAAATGATGCATTATGTGATACGATAAACATCAAATCATTCCAATTCCATAAATTTAAATATAGGAAAAGAATTTATAAACAAAATTTTATAAATTAATAGAAATTAAAAAAAAAGACAATCGAAATTTTATAAAAACTATAAAATATTTTATTTCAATAAAATATTAAAATAAGATGAGTGGAAAATTATCTTAAAATAAAATACGAAAAAATTGATGAAATTAATTTATCGATTAAACACAAATATAGCGATAGTTTCGCTAATTTATCTTACATTTCCGGAACCGAAATACAAACAAAAAAAAAAACCGGATAACTAGGATAACAAAGCAAAAAAAAAAACTTTCGGTCTATCAAATAAGCATATGCATATTTCATCAGTGTTATTTTAAAATTTGTTTACCTCTTTAATATTTTTCCTATTATTAGCCTAAAATAAATGATCCTAAAATAAAATGACGCAAATCATTGATATAATTCAGGATAGGTAATTTCACAATTTCACAAATTAGGTGAACAAAAAAATATATGTGTAAGTTGTTTTGTTTATTATTATAACAAAATTTTATTTGATGTTGTAAATTTTCCTTCTATGTATGGATGTATATATGTGTATTTTTTTCAAAATTAGCTTTTTTTTCAAACTTTTTAAAAAAATTGAAATTTATGTCTTTTTCTAGAATTTCTTTATTACATGTATTATATTAGAAGAAAGGTTAAAAGGTTACATGTATTTTTTTTGAAATTTCTCTTCTTTTTTTCATTCTTACAACTAATTTTCTTATCTTAAATCATTTGGATAATTTTTGTCTAATATTAGAAGAAAGGTTAAAAGGTCATCATTCATAAAAACGAATTATGCAATATCATTACTTTTAAAGCTTTCATCTGTTGTCAATTTTATTATCATTTTTTTTCTTTGATTATCTCTATATCTGGTCATTATGAAATGACATCTTTCTTTTTGAAAGTAATAAATAATATGAAAATCTAAGAAAAATTGTTTATTCTTTTGACAATACTTATAAAAACAATTTACTCGTATGTTTATCAAAGGTATATTTGGCGTAATTGACGTATGTATATGTGTATAAATAAAAACGAAAATATATTATGTAAAAGTAATAAAAGTAAATTACCTGCATATTACCTATATGATATAATAAAGAGGAAAGGAATAGAAAGAAGGAAAATAATAGTAATTATATGTGTGACGTAAATGGCGTACGTATATGTATAAAAACGAAGATATATTGTGTAAAATTAATAAAAGCACATTACCTGCATATTACCTGTATAACATAATAAAGAGGAAAAGAATAGAAAGAAGGAAGATAAAGTAATTGTATGCGTGGCGTAATTGACGTATGTATATGTGTATAAATAAAAACTAAAATATATTATGTAAAAGTAATAAAAGCAAATTACCTGCATATTACCTATATGATATAATAAAGAGGAATGGAATAGAAAGAAGGAAGATAATAATAATTATATGCGAACTTTCCATTAACAAAATTTTGTATTAGTTTGTTTATTTAGCATAAATTAACATTATACAATATTTGTTCAACAATTCTTAATGGAAAAGTGAAAAGTGTAAATAAATATTTCAATATTATTACCAACGAGAAAGTTGAAAATTGTGGGAAATTCGACATCGTTGCATCAAACTAAATCTTTTTCCTTTTTTTTTTTTTTTTGAATTATTAATTTCAGGAAGAAGAAAAATGAAATTTTATGAGCGATAAATGTATTAGAAAAGAAATAGTTTAGATAGAAATGATAAGACAAAAAAATGACTTATAGAACTGATTAATGATTATTGATTAATGATTAATGGACCAATTTTTAAATTGATCAATCAATTTAAAGTTATTTGAAAAATTCGAAAATTGGTTTAAGAAAAAAGAAGAATGTTAAAACAATGGAATTTTTTTTTACTACAAAAAAACGGCTAAAATATTAATACTACAAAAGAATGTGTTTTTAAATTATTTTTCAAAACAGAAAAGTTGTAACTTTTAAAAGTTTTTAAATATCAAGTGGTACTTATTTATTTTTTAATAGCAAAATTTCAAGTTTGCTTACATTTAAATATTCGAAATATATTTGAATTTAAAATATCCAAAAATTTTTTTCTAAGAATATATTTGAATTGAAAAGGAAAAAATCGTTGGATAAGTTTTCGTAACTGATTATTTTCGTTAAAAAAAAACTTTTTGAAAAACATAGGAAATAATTATTCAATATCGATATTAAATATCAATAAATAATTACTCAATATCGATATTAAATATCAGTAAAGAGTTATTTAATATTAATAAATAATTATTCAATTTCTGTTCTTTAGCGGAAACATTATATTAATTTATATATTAATCTTATGATACATGCTAATCTTATGATATATACTTATGATATATAACTTATGATATATTAATCTTATGATTCAGGCAGTTATTGTTTATGCATTTTTCCTTATATGTTATGCAATAATTATGGGAAATGGTAGCTTTCGTTACCTAATGATTTAGTTGTTAATTCCTAGTTTATTATATAAATTCATAATAATAAGTTATATGGTGAAATAATCATAAATGTTATAGAAAATGTTAGTGTTAATTAATACTATCAGTCGAACAGCAATAACAACAACAGCAACAACAACAATAGTATTAGTAGCAGCAGTAGCATTATTAAGGAATAAGGTGAACGAATTGTGTAATATTGACAATTAATTATAATAATTATCATAAGCCTTCATCAATATGTAATAAAATCATTTACTATAAATTTCTAATCGTATCATTTCAAATCCAATTTCAGATTATTATACCTGAGGTAAAGAATGAGACTATTCTTCTGGCAGCTAAAATTCTTCATAACATCTTAGTTCGAAGAAAAAATTGCATTCAGTGATACATAGAATACAAGATAATCCACCGTTAAACATAAAGATCAATTGAATTGAATCATATAGATAGATTGATTAGAGGTATAGTTTAAACTAGATCAAAATGATCGCGACTTCAAAAATCATATGATCGTTGTTGAAAATTCAGTTGTTTCATGCTTCAGCTTTCAAAATATATATATATATATCTTTTATTAGTAGGAACAATGAAGTGATATAATTTAAATTTAAATTTCAACTTTACATTCTGCATGTACAGCTATCAATCACTGAAATTACAAATGCTATCGAGATAATAAAGATTAAAGAATTTCGTAGCAAATGTTATTTTTGTCTCCTTCTTTTCCATTTTTCATTTTTCTTAATTTTATACTTTCTAATTTTCTCATTTCCTTTTTCCGTTTCCTTTTTTCCGATTGTCTTCTCTTCTTTTTCGATTTCACATTTTTTTTTTTAATTTCCTCATCCTTTTCATGGGTGGTAGTATCTTTGATTTCTTTTTTCAACAAAATAAACTATGATAAGTAAATACAAACATAAAGTTAACTTCCACTAATGAGTTTTCAATCTTTTACCATCAATTTATATTTCGTAAAATAGTTCTTTCATACCTTTTCAACAACGAACTCATATCTAATTTCCTAGAAGTTTGCATATGTTTTAAGGAAAGATTCCTGTAACATTTAGTTGCCACTTATCGTTCAATTCAATTCCTTGAAGTCAAAAAATTAGTATACCGGAAAGTCTAAACTTCATTTAACAAATACTTAAACAAATTCTTGGTAGTCTTTTTTTAGAGCGAAATCAAACTTCATTCTTTTCTTCCTACTTGCTATAGAGATTATCTTTTCAAAAGATTTGTTTTAAAACATATGATAAATAAAAATTG
This sequence comes from Cercopithifilaria johnstoni, assembly GCA_916381525.1. Taxonomy (NCBI): domain Eukaryota; kingdom Metazoa; phylum Nematoda; class Chromadorea; order Rhabditida; family Onchocercidae; genus Cercopithifilaria; species Cercopithifilaria johnstoni. The sequence continues at coordinate 11,604 of CAKAEH010001798.1, read as the reverse complement.
AGCTTCATTAAAGGTTAAAACGTAAGGTTAGTTCACCGAAAAACTTGAACTTAATTTACAAATACTGGAACAAATTCTTGGTAGCCTTTTTCAAAGTGAAATCAAACTCCTTTCTTTTCTTCCTATTTACTATAAAAATTATTTTTTCAAAAGATTTGTTTGAATACGAAAAATGAAGATATAAGCCTACGTGAAAAATATGAAAAATGAAGATATAAGCCTACTGACAAATACGGAAAATGAAGATATAAGCCTACGTGACAAATACGGAAAATGAAGATATAAGCCTACGTGACAAATACGGAAAATGAAGATATAAGCCTACGTGACAAATACGAAAAATGAAGATATAAGCCTACGTGACAAATACGTATAAGAGATATTCATTCTCTCTCACATTTTCCTAATTCCCTCATTTTTCTCATTTTTTTTCTTCATTGTTCCCTTTATTTTTTTTCACTTTCATCTTTCTCAGAACCATTCATTCATTATGCCTATATTTTGCACGTTCTTTATGATTTTGCACGTAAGTGCTATTTTTATGTTTCATTCACTTGAAAATTGGTCTATTCTTTTTCTCTCTGCAAAGGATGACAATTAAGAGAGATTTGTGTTTTGCTTTTATTTCTTACTAGAAAACAAATGTTAGCTTATTTTTATTTATTAAATTCTTATTTATTATTTATTAAATTATTTATCATTTATTTATTAAATTCTTATTTATTATTTATTAAAATCGTTTATTTATTAAATTCTTATTTATTTTTTATTAAAATCATTTATTTATTAAATTCTTATTTATTATTTATTTATTAAATTCTTATTTATTATTTAATTATTAAATTCTTATTTATTATTTAATTATTAAATTCTTATTTATTATTTATTTCTTAATTCTTATTTATTATTTATTTATTAAATTTCATTTCCTTTTAAATTTTTATTTTATTTATTAAATTTTTATTTATCTTTGCATTTATTTATTTATCAAATACTAATAATTCAATTTCAATTTTATTTCAATCAATTCAAATTTATATTCATTTTCATTCTTGCTTTGCAAATTTATGAAATTTATATTAATAATACGAATATCATCTTACACTCCTATCTTACTTCTATTAAAGAAAATTGGTAGACATATGTGCAATTAAGATATATATGTTATCGATTTTAAATATTATATCAAAATTTGAAATTTATTTCATTATGAATACTTTCTTGTAGATCTTTTTTTTTCAGTATTAAAATTTATTTTAGTATATTTTTGAAACAAATGTACAAATGATATTCTTAAATTTTTTGAATTTCTTTCCCTCAAAATTTTGTTTTCAAACAATTTAGGAAGATGTCAAAGGTTAAAGTTTATCAGAAATAAGCAATGCTCACTTTTAAAACTTCATCTGTTGTCGGCCTTTTTTTGACTATCTATATCTGGTCATTATAAAACGACGTTTTTCTTTTTGAAAGTAATAAATAATATGAAAATCTATTTTGGCAATACTTATAATAACAATTTACTCGTACGTTTATGAAAGATATATTGGCGTAATTGACGTACGTAAATGTGTATAAATAAAAACTAAAATATATTATGTAAAAGTAATAAAAGTAAATTACCTCCATGTTATCTATATGATATAATAAAGAGGAAAAGAATAGGAAGAGGGAAGATAATAGTAATTATATATGAAATTCACCTAACGAAAACATATACTTATCTATTTGCTTGGAATAAATTAAAATTTCACATTAGTTGCTCAATAATTCTCAGCCCAAAAAGAGTAATTTGATATTTCAGTATTATTTCTATGAATGTTCAAATATGAAAATTTATGGGAAATTCTATTTAATAGTATCAAATTCTTTTTGTTTTTTAATTATTAAATTTCAAAATAGTGCGTAGAAAATAATGGAAAAATTGAAATGCATGAATGATAAATCTTGAAATCTATCCGGAAAATATTTCTGAACGGAAATGATCAGGTGAATATGATCAAATGTAGCAGATTAATGTATCACTTAAATAAATGCAATTTCAGTTCAATTAAATAAATACAATTTCAGTTAAATCAAATAAATATAATTTCAGTTAAAATAAATAATAATTATTCATAATTTCAAATTAAATTATTTAGGAATAATTTTTCGACATTTACAATCACAGGTATTAAAAAATATTTCATCTTAAGCAATGATTATTTATTTTGTTGAAATAATTATTTGCTCTATTTCATTCAATCAATTCAGGTAATACTGGAGAATTCAAATATTAATTTTTAGTACTTTGCAAAATTCTTTTTTTAAAATTTTAGTAATGAAATTTTTTCGAATTACCAAAACGACCAAAATATTAATATCAAAAACGAATTGTATTTTAATCTTTTATTGCTATGAATAAAATTCATTAGCAATAAAAGGAAACGATCATATAACGAAATTATCATAAAATTCGTAAAAATAACGATTGATAAATATAATTTGAAAAATCGTAAAAAATTGCGGAAATTTCCTTTGATGATTTTTTTATTTGCTAAATTTGAACGAAATCGTTGAAATTTTAAATTTCAATGGAATATATATTTGTTTATAATAGTGAAGTTTGCATTATATATATATATGTATAAGTGTATAGGAATATATAAAATGAAATATATAAAAACGATAGTATAAATATATAAGAAATATATGAATATATAATAGTGTATAATATATACAGTTATATATCAAATTACTCGTCACTTCCATAGGTTAAAGTCAGGTAGAATTTTTTTGATATTAAAATTTAATCTGTTCTTCTTGCCAAATGTTAGGTAGATGCTAAAATTTAACCTGTTATTCTTGCCAAATATTGGGTAGATGTTAAAATTTAACCTGTTATTCCTGCCAAATGCTAGAATTTAACCTGTTATTCTTGCCGAAAATCAGGTAGATGTTGAAATTTAACCTGTTATTCTTGTCAAATGTCAGCTAGATGTTGAAATTTAACCTGTTATTCTTGCCAAATATTTGGCAGATGTTGAAATTTAACCTGTTATTCTTTGAGGCAAAAATCATTCCTTCTGTTTTATTCCTTTTGGTTGAAAAATTTCATCCTACTTCCATTTATTTATTTATTTATAATTCGGTTCAAGGGTCAAGATTTTGAGAAGGTATTATAATTCGGTTCAAGGGTCAAGATTTTGAGAAGGTATTATAATTCGGTTCAAAGGTCTCAAGATTTTCAGCAGTTTTCTCTCTCTCTCTTTCTTTGATTTTATAATTTTCCTCCTTTTATAGTAATACTATTTCGTGAAATATAAAATGTCACTTCACTTCTTTTTTTATAAGCTAAACAATCCATTCCTCTATATCTAATCCTATTTCGTTATCCATTTTATATGAGAGAAATCTCTCAATACTATTTTTTTTAGGAAAAATTTTATTGTAAACATTTTTTGCGTCAAATTTATTCATTATTCATTGAAATATTTCATAATAATATAGCCTTAATTTTTTGACGATTTTTAAATTCATTAGCGTAACACAATCCGGTATATTGACAGATGAATTGATTGTGTGCTCGCACATCGATAAATATACCTCCATCCAAGTGAATATTATTTATTGACTCATCGTCAACTGTAACATATATCATTATAATGAAGATTAATTTTGAAATTTTATTTTAAGCACATATTTTATTTGCAATTTCTATAATTAGTCATGATAGTAATAATTATTAATCATAGTAGTAATAATAATAATTAATAATAATAATAACTGATTAAAGTTTAAATGAGTAGAAAAAAATTAAAAAATTTTTTTGAAAAATATAAAAAACGATTTGAAAAATATTAATTTAATAATAACATTTTTTTCAATTTCTATAATTAGTCAAAATAATAATAATTAATTAGGGTAATAAATAATAATAATAATAGTAGCAAAAATAATAGTGATAATAATAATTATTAGTAGTAATAATAATTAATTAAAATAATAAATGAATGGAAAAGAGATTTGTTGAAATTTTAAAAAAAATATAATAAAGGATTTGAAAAAACAAAAATGAAACGAAACTTAAAATACCATCATCTTTCATGTTCATTGCCATATTAATAATTCGACAATCTGTTCCACCGGAAGCAACTCCAACAACATTCCATGTACCGTTTTCAGTTTTGAACATTAATCCGGAACCACTATCACCCTATTTAAAGAATATTTTATTTGAATTGCATAATTTCTTATTCTCTACGAAGATTCGAAAATTTAAAATTTAAATTTTAAAAGATCAAAATATTCCTAATTTACCGAACACATATTTGTTTCCTGTAATTCAGATATACATAACTGATCATCTTTTCCATCCGGATTTGATTTTTCCCGAATACAATCGATACGTGTAACATTTATTTTTGCTAATGCTGTTATTAGTTTTGTTTTAGTTGCTAGAAAAAATAAATTATATATTATTAAAATATATTACATACACTTATATATTATTAAAATTGATAGTATATTTTTTAATTAATTAAATTTTTTTAAATTTAAATTTAAGTATTAAAATTTCTTAAATATTATCAAAAAATTAATGACAAATAGTATCATTTGCCTGAGAGAAGATAATTCATTTGTGAAATTATTGCAAAATTAGTAAATTAATTAATTATAAAATGAAAATTTTTATAGCTAAAAATAACAATAGCAATATTCATTATGAAAATATGATTGCATAAGATAATTAGCCTAAAAACTTACGATCGGAACCTCTGGAATATAAATTGAAAGTACGTGGTATCATATCATTTGGTTGTGCAACGCATGCAACATCATCAAGTGGTGCCGAAAATATTATAACACTTAAAAAAGATTTTTGAAATTTTCGAATAATTAATTAAAAATTGAATCTTCAAAAAAGAAATAAATAAAAACCATTCGTAGTTTAACAGTAGCAATAGCAATATCATTATGAAAACATGATTGCATAAGATAATCAGCCGGAATAACGATCTGCAACGATATGAAAATAATATACAAAATACCCTACAACTATCTGCAACAATATGAAAATAATATACAAAATATCCTACAACTATCTGCAACAATATAAATAAAGATAATATGCAAAATATTCTAGAAAACAAATGATTTATATTTTCATAATATATTAATTATTGAATTAATTATACAAATAATTGTTTGTCCTTGTTTTATTTTTTATTTACTTTTAAAAATAATCGATAAAATTTGATAATTTATTAATTTAATAATTTATATTTAAAAAATTTGATAATTAAAATTTGATTTGATAATTTATTACAAAATTAATTTGAATAACAAAAGCATGAAATGATTTCCAATTGAGTGAATTTAAAATTTTGAAATGTTTCAAAATAAATTTAAAGTAAAATTTTGCTACTAAAATAAAGGTTATTTAAATTTTGATATGTTAATTAATTAATCAATTAATATTAAGTCGTAATCCCTTTTCTCTTATTCTTTTATAATAAAATATAAATAATGATTACATTTTTAACATTTACTGATCGTGCAATCTGCTGAAAATTTGAGCAAACATCTTTAGCAAACGGTAAACAACCACCACCATAATATACTTTCCAATTTTTACTCTTTCTAGTTTGAGTTATTGTTCCGCTGCAAAATTATTCCAAATCATTTCGAATAATTCATTAATTAATTTTTCCAACACTAATACAACTAATAACTCTATCATTTTGCATTATATCATTATACGAATTAATTATATTTGAAATTTCTTAAAACAACAAAAGCATCGAATAATTTCCAATCAAATAAATTTAAAAATTAAAATTTTAAAAAATAAAAAATTTGAAAATTAAAAAGTTTAAAAATTAAAAATTTAAAAAGTAAAAAATTTAAAAATTTGAAAACTTAAAATGTTTTAAATCAAATTTAAAGCAAAAAAATTTTTGCTAATACAATTAACTAATACAAATACTAATTTTTTTTTACTAATACAAATTAGTTAAATTTGTGTTTTTACTAATTAGCAAATTAGTAGTTTTACTAATACAATTTTTGCTAATACAATTAGCAAATTAGTAGTTTTACTAATACAATTTTTGCTAATACAATTAGCAAATTAGTAGTTTTACTAATACAATTTTTACTAATACAATTTTTCTAATTTTATGAAATTTCAAAATATTAATTTATGCCGAAAAATAATTTATGCAAAGAAAAATATAACGTTAGTTTTTTTAACAAAAAAAATAAATAAATAAATAAATAAAAATTAGGAAAAGGATAATTTTAATTAAATGATATCACACCGTTTACAATCTTTTCGAATGAAACAATGAGCAGCTGTTAATACATGCCTATCTGATATCATTGTACCAGCGCAATTTGTTCGCATATCTCAAATTTGAAATTTTAATTTCATTTACTCTATAAAGAATTAGTAAGCATAGAAGAGAAATGAGAGTAAAAAAACTTGCTGAATTTAGTATTATTAAAAATAGGATATGAAATTACAAAAAGAAAAAAACAAAGAAACTTTATTAAGTTTATATTTAAATAGGATAATTGCTATAAATATAAAATTATAATTTGAATGATAAATAATTTAAACAAAAAAAAAGAAAAATAATTAGCTTCAATTAATTAATGAAAATGGTCCAATTTTATACTTGTTTACTTGTTATTATTATTTTTATTAATATTTAATTACTTATTATTTTTTATTAATATTTATTTATTTATTATTATTTTTATTAACATCTGATTATTTATTATTTTTTTTATTAATATTTAATTATTTATTATTTGATTACTCATTATTATTTTTTATAAATATTTGATTACTTATTGTTTTTTTATTAATATTTAATTACTTATTATTTGATTAATCATTATTTTTTATTAATATTTGATTACTTATTATTATTTCTTATTAATATTTAATTACTTAATATTTGATTACTTATTATTTTTTATTAATACTTGATTACTTATTATTATTTTTATTAGTACTTGATTACTTATTTTTTATAACATTTGATTAGTTATTATTAGTATTGTTTCTTATTAATATTTGATTACTTATTATTTTTTATTAATATTTAATTACTTATTATTATTGTCTATTAATATTTGATTACTTATTAATATTTCTCACTATTAAATGATTACTTACTATTCTAAATTTTTTTTTTTAAATTAATTATTGAACAAAAAAATTCAATGGAATAATTAATTTTTCCTTTAATTAGTTTTTTTGTGCAATTTTTTTCACAATTAATTATTAATGATAAGGTGTAGTAAAATAATTTATTATTATCATATATTTTGCTGAGTTTTTACTATTTTCTTATTGAAGCAATTAGTGCTTTATATTATATGACTAATTTAATTAATATTACTAAATAATAGAATTCATTTAAAAAAAGAAAAGGTAACTAAATTTGTACTATGTTTTATATGTTCTAAATAAACTGAAAATGGTGCTTCATTTTGCTTTACGTTAATACCACCCATTAGGAAACGCATCGCATTATTTCGTTGTATATCGTTTATCGCTTCACGTGCAACACGTCGATGATGCATAAAATTAATTCGATTAATTATATTAATATTATTTTTCTTTTAAAGTTATATATTGTTTTAAACAATTATATTGCTAATTTATCTATGAATTAATTAAAGCTTCTATTAAAGATGAAAAACTTCGAAAAATAATATGAAAAAAAATGGTTATCAGTTATGTTCATATATGATATGTATATACACGTACCTCAACTCATGCAAGTTTAAATCTAGTAGTTTCAACAATATGAAACAAATATAAAGTATGTTATTGATAAAAAAATGTTATCAGTTACGTTATCAGTTAAACATATATAAAGTACGTTATTGATAAAAAATGTTTAGTACTTTATATACTGATAGATATACATATCTTAACTCATACAAGTTTAAATTTAGTAGCTTTAACAATATAAAACATATATAAAGTATGTTATTGATAAAAAAATGTTATCAGTTACGTTATCAGTTAAATATATGAAGTACGTTACTGATAAAAAATGTTTGGTACTTCATATACATATCCATATCTTCTTAACATATCTTCTTAACTCATGCACACATATCTTCTTAATTCCATATCTTCTTAAATCATGCAAGTTTAAATTTAGTACTTTCTAATAATATAAAACACATATAAAGTAAGTTACTGATAAAAAAAAATGTTATCAGCTACGTAATCAGTTGAACGTATATAAAATACGTCATTGATAAAAAATGCTTAATGCTTTACATAATGATAAATATACATATTTTAATTCATACAAGTTTAAATTTTAAATTTTTAATACTTTTAACAATATGAAATATGCATATATAAAGTATGCTAAACATAACTTATCATTAACATACTCATCTTTTATTATTGTGCAAAGAAAACTATTTTTCATATCGTTGTATGTATTAAATTTTATACGTATATAAATTAAAACAAAATATAATTAAAACAAAAAAACAAAATATAAAACAAAATTTTTAACCTGAATTAATAGGAATTAAAATAAAATATAATTTAATACTTTTTAACAATATGAAATATATATGTATATATATGTAATAACAAAATGTTTAATTGAAAATTATTTAATTGTAATTTTAAATGATACGATGAAAAGTATAAACGACGCACGTCAAAATTATTTTCCTCATCAGCTCTACATCTGATTCGTAATTTTTCAACTTCATTTGCTGTCAATCGTGAAAATAATTCCGTTGTTACATCAGCAATTAATATCATACCATAAATCCATATATATATTATTCTAAAAAAAAGTTTAGCATTTTTTTATTAAATTAAATTTAACATTATTAATTACTTTTAATTTATTTAATTCCAATAGCTCTATCAAATTTTACTCATTTAATTTGCATATTATCGCATTCATCTATCTAATATATAAAAAATTGAAAGAATTATAGCAATGGAAGAAATTGTTTATGAAATTTGTTGAAATTATTTTACAAGCTGATAACTTATGATATGTATTGATAATGTATTGATATGTATTGATAAGTAGCACAAGCTGATAACTTATGATATGCATTGATTAACTTATGATATGTATTGATAATGTATTGATATGTATTGATAAGTGGCACAATCTGATAACTTATGACATGTATTGGTAATATATTGATATGTATTGATAAGTAGGACAAACTGATAACTTATGATATATATATATATATATATATATATTGATAATATATTGATAAGTAGCTGAAAAAAAAAGTAATAACAAAGTTGTAATTAGTGAAAAAGGAAAATTTTTTAATTATTATCAAATTTTAATTTCATTAGAAAAAAATTTCTGGGTGAAAAGTAAATTTATCAAAAAAGAATGGATCAAACCTTTTTTTTTGATTTCATCTTCAAATATGCTTGTATTAAAATGCTAACTTTATTATCAATTAAAAATTTCTTCTTAATAATTAATTATTCATGATTCTTAATAATTGGTTATTAAGAAGAAATTCATGAAAGGAAGCTAATTAATTATTGAATTATTTAAATTACTCGAATAAATCAATTAACAAAATAATCTGGTATAAAGTTTTAAATAAGACAAAGATCTAATAGCAAACCTGTAAATCATTATTGACAAATATCAAGAAGAATTAAAAGGATTATGGGAAATTTTTAAAATCTCTCAAATTATCTTTTTATTTCATACATATTATTTAAAACGAAATGATTCATACTTATATGAAATATACACTCATAAAAATGATAATTTCCATTTATTTGACATAAAATATTAAAATCAAATAAAGTTTAAAATTGTGGGAAAATGTCGGTATCAGTCTTTGATAAGAAATGAAAAAAGAAATTTTCGTTTTTATTGTTTTTATAAATTTTCTTTTATTATTATTATTTCCTGTATTATAAATTCTGCCAAATACTTATATGTTATATAATATAAAATAAATAATTTGCAATCAAAAAAGAAAATAATCGATAATTTGCAATCAAAAAAGAAATCGATATACTTAAATGTTATATAATATAAAATAAATAATTAGCAATCAAAAAAGTAAATAATCGATAATTTGCATTGAAAAGTAAAAATAATTGATAATTTGCAATCAAAAATAAAATAATCAATTTTCTCATTTATTACTTCATATCAATAAAATATCAATTTTTTTCAAAATTTTTTCGAAATTTTATTAATTGTAGTACTTCGTTTTAGTTATTGTTTTTTGTTATAGTTATGATTTGTGCTGAAATTAATCAATTGTTTGATCATTAATTAGTAATTAATAAATGATATTTTGCCATAACTATTAACCATAGAGTTATCTTTTTATTGTTATTATCATTCTTCATTTAGCTTAACTTTTATTATTTTTTTTTGTTGAAGCAATTATTGCTTTATATTAAGGTGATTAATTTAATTTATATCATTTTTTTGAAATGGCTTAGAATGAATTCAAATTCGAAATGGCCTAAAATGAATTCATTTCTTGAAATGGCATTTTTTGAAATGACTTAAAATTTGATGAAAATGAATTAAACATCAGGAGTAGACTACTACCTGGTTAGGTTTGATTTGAAAAATTCCTATATTGGAAATGAATTTATTGTAATTAAATAAAGTGCTGTAATCAAAATCAGTAGAATAATTTTAATATTTCATTAAAAATATCATCAACGTTAATCAAATATTTTAATAATAAGCATAATTTGCATAATAAAAATGAAATTTTCATATATTCATATTACCTGATAAAAAACGAATTATTTATTATCATAAATCAAATAAGAATAAGTCATTTTGAATTGTTGAAAAGTGGTGTATTACACGATCTGAAATTGAAATAATGATGAAATCAACAAGTAGAAAAAAGCGTCAAAAATGGTTGATTACCTGATTTGATTTAATTAATTAGTTAATTAGGTTATTTTAGATAATTTCATTTTTTCTCGTTTTTTATTTGTCATTTTCTATACGTTCAAAATTTTTTAAGTAATAAATAAACTTTTAATTTTCATCTCTTATTATTTCTTTTTTCAAATAAAAACAATTTAACTCAAATGAAGTTTATTAAATTTAGAAATTAGTTAATTTAAAAAAAATCAATACAAATTAAATTATACACATCGTTAATATATTTTAATTAAAGCTTCTAATTTTCATTTTTTATTATTTCTTTTTTCAAATAAAAACAATTTAACCCAAATGAAATTTATAAATTAATAAATTAGTTAATTTAAAGAATTCAATACCATTCAAACTTTACACATAGTTTACATAATTCAGTTAAAATTATGCAAATAATATATTTTCTTGAAGTGAACGATGTATTAATGCATTATCATCATCTAATACGATGAATTATCATCATCCAAGAAATGAAATTGAAATGACTAAAGATTTAAAAAATTTCAAACAAACAATTGGTAATGAAAAATCTTCTCATCATATTTAAATTTTCTTTTCTGAACATTTTTTAAATTACAAAAAATTTCCAAGTCTGATTTCAATTAACAAAAATGAGACTAACATAGACAACGATGGAGTAAAAATCCTTCTTTAGTGCAAATTT
>CAKAEH010001797.1:0-28940 GCA_916381525.1 Cercopithifilaria johnstoni | reverse complement strand
ATGTATAGAGAGAGAAAGAGATCGAATTCAATTAATGTCTAAATTTATTTCATTCTATAATTTGTGATAGTGAAACAAGCATAGAGTTTTTGCGCTTCATATCATATCCAATCATTCCAACTATACCCTACATAATATACAATGTATATATATATATATATATATAATGTCTATCTGAGATAAATTTTAATTTTATTCCATCCTATCAACTTGTTGAAATATATGGAAGACAAAACAGTATGGTGATATAGCGAAGAAATAAAAACAACTCTATTATTCGCCGTTTTGTAAACAAACATAGCTATATGTTTAATTTTTAATCGTAGAGAATGCAATCATTCGATTATATATTGAATGAGCAAAAAAAAAGAATAAACTGTCAAGTGAGCTCAAGTAATTCAATTCACATATTCACGTTCCTTAAGTAATTCAATTCACGTATTCACGTTCCTCAAGCAATTCAATTCACGTATTATCAGGGATGTGAAAAAAAATAATTTTGAACAGATTGAATATATCAAACTGAAATTACGTTAAAAAAGTGAGACCTATACAATCAAGTATGTATGGGAGCATGAAATATTTCACGATTTGAATAAATTTGAATATGCTAAAATATGATTATCTAAATTTCTTAAGTTGCGATGATTTGCAAAGTATTTTCCCTATGATTTAACGTACACAATTAAGTTGTCAATTTTTAATTTTAATAGCTTTGCTTGCAGCGAACCCTAAATTGACTACGCAATTTGGTCTTTGGCATGTTAAATTATCCAGAGAAGTACTTAGAAAGAGATGACAGAAATTGCATTTCAGTAACATTAACCAAATATAGTTATCACCTACAAAATATGAATTCAAACCATAATTGAAGTAACTATCAATTTCTACAGAAATATTTCGAAAGCTTATTTTTCTTTAACGAAGAATACAACGATTTAATGTAGAAGAGAATTTTTTATTCTGCAAAAATCTGCTAACTGACATTTTTTGTGATAATCTTTCATATCGCGTTAAAAATTCTTTTCCTATGAATGTTTCTACACCACTAGGACTAGTATCTTTATCTCGCATTATTTTTCGCTCTCGTAGAGAGGAAATTGCACAGGAAACAAAGCAAATTTTTAAATTAGTATTCAGGTAAATCTAACAATTAAACATTTCTCCTGTCACTTCATTGAGTCTACAAATTTCTGATTTTGTTTCAAAATTCAATAAAAAGTCGGAAGAATTCATTTTTGCAGATAAAAAATTAGGGAAAAATCTACTGTTTATTTAATTCTATTTTGTCTAAAAATTCGGTCAGCATATGATCCGCAGTCAACCAGTTATAAACAAACTTGGCAATGAGATCATACTGCAAAATGTATAAAGGATATCACTAAAGGCTACTATTCTTCAAATTTTATTTTGACTTCCTATGACTTGATAAAAAGTCAAGCTGCTCGCTTTTTGCGAAAGTATTTACCGACAGAACAATAGCAATAAAACATGCAACGGAAAATAAACACGTTTATGATTACTCAATATCTCTAATAATCTGTTATCATTATCTCTCTGCACCATCAAAATATTTACAATGCCGAAGGCCTCATTCCGCTTTGGTTAAAATTATTTTGTTATTTTCTTTCTAGAATCCTTCAATAAATTCTTTTTATCCATCACTTTTTGGCCACAATCTTCAACTTTCGTCAAATTCAGCTTATCGGATTCTTCCAGTGGTAAATTTCCGGGTGGTGCAACAAAATAATCTTCAACAATTTTGGCAGCATTCATCAAAACTTCAGCTTTGGTCATAGGATTATCCGCGATATCTTCTCGCAGTGGGCACGGAACGTCTTCAAGCAAAGTTTCGAGCGGTTTAATGCCCTATAAATGATTTTTTTTTTTTGAATATGTTAGAACTGCAGAAAAATCAAAAATCCATTTTCGTCAAAAACTGACGTCAATCAATTAAAAAATAATTTACTTCTCCATTAAATAAGACTTTGTAGAAACTGATTCACTCAAAATTTATATGATAAACGAGCCCGTATACATTATACAAAGATTTCAAGATTACTTACATTTCAGTGCAATGCACCTACATTAATTAATTAAACTGAAAATACATCAAAAGTAATCCCAGAAATTTTGATCAAGCATGGCTCCACGATTAAAAATGATTTACCGTTGTGTCAACCAACTTTAGCTGATTGGCAAATCGTACCGCTTGTTTCAAATTAAAAACTGCCTGCTCATCACTGAACCGTATCAAGGAAAGTCTTTCCAGATGAGTGATGAGGGCTTTGTCGAACACCGGAGGCTCCTCCACTTTACTTTGGTCGATCTGTGAAAAGAAAATCTGTATCTAATAATAAACTTCCAGAAATACCATTATCACCAAAAAATTTTTGTTTTAATATACAAAGATGTTCTAGTTAAATCACATTTCATGATTAAATTATTTGTCAGAAGGAATTTATTTAAAATTTTTCAGTCTACAATTATATGACCTTTCGGTGAACTATAATATAAGCTCAAAGTTCGTTATGGCCAACTGCTAAATGGAGCAATCGTAACCATAGTTTATAATATTACAAAATCACATCCCAGCTTAATCAAATACATTTGCTAGGATCATTTAATGTTGGCTCCTCCACAATAAATATATGAACAAACGTATTTTCTAGATAAATTATTTAAGTTTCCACAATAGCGTGAAAACTGGTACAAAGTATCGTTTGGAATTGATGGACATAAAGTATGTTTCAAAATTTAACCGGTGAAGGGATCGGCTTCCTAGGTATATAAATTCCTTCGTCTTCGTCTGGTGAGCCTGCTGTAGTTGAATTACATCTCAATGTTCGTTTTGATTTGTACCGTTTACCAAATCTTACACTTCTAAGCTGTTGCTGTAATATTAATTGAAAGCTAATCATCGATAAATTTATCCATTCAATATTACCACAACTAAGCGTACTCACATCGACCCTGCAAATTTTTTAAAATTACATGAATAAAATCATCAATCCTAACCAAAAACGTGAAACATCCTTCCCATCCAAATATCACGATTGATAGGTGTTTAAACAAAAGCTACGAGAGTTTTGAAAGCGTATATTAAAGGCTATTTAAATTAGTCGAATCTTTCTACAATTCTAGCAAAATTTGGACTAATACTTTTATTCTGGACACAGATCTTTCTGTTATCTGTCTATCCTGTGATTAAATAACACGATTCATCAACGGCGAATAAAAAAATTTTCGGATTTAATGGATCGATAACACAAACTGAAGTAACTTTCGATCTATGTATTCGTTGTAACATATTTAACTCCTTAAAAAGACGAACTATCTGCTCAGAATGCTTTACTGATAATGAAAGGACATGATCACACAGTCACAGAAAAGATAGCGATTAGCAAGGAAGAAGAGAGATCACTTCTAATTAAAACAATATTCGTCTCACGATGTCTGGAATGTTCCCAATGCTTTTCAAAAATTTCTAAAAATTAAATTTAAAATTAAACAAGTATTCCTGCAATCATTGCTCTAATTCTACAGAAATATACTTTAATGAGTAAAATGTAGCAAAAGATATTGCTATACTCCAAACTAATAAAAAAAGCCGAAGTACACGAGTCCAACTTCGGGACATTGAGCGCATGATTATCATTTGTAAGATAAACCAGTTTAAAAATATTAAAGAAAACAAATATACAGATTATGAGACACATTTTCAAATGTAATATCAACAACAATGGAAGGCGCCAAAACATATATTTATGTTCATCAGTTACGAAAAAATTAAAAGTACTCTTTTAAGAAAATCCAGTGGGAAGCAATGCTCAGAAGCATATGTTCAGAAGCAACATTTTCTTAGGCTTTCAAATCAGGAAATTCTGTGAATCAAATTTTAGCCAAACATTCGTTCAATAAATGGAATACTGAAGAAATTTCAATATTCACAAACTGATGAAGTTATGGAATGATGGAATTTCAATTGATTTTGTTTCAAACTGAAAATTTGCATAAATTATCGGTTAGATCATGAATTTCGATTCTGAAAAGCGCGTCGTCTTTTCGTGATGTTTGCCACCGAATCATCCTGCTTTCTAACAGCTATACCACCACATTCACTACCATTCTGAAAAGAAGAATTGCTATCCAGAATTTAAAATTTAGCAAATGATCATTTTATTTTGATTTTGTGAACAAAATTCAATGAATTTTCCAATGAATATCCAATGAATTTTCCTAATTTAGTGAAAACTTTTCACCTGAGGCAAATATGAGATCAAAATCTTTCTAAAGAAAAAACTTACTTCAGGTATTTCAGCAATTTCATCCAGATCGCATTTTAATGTCTGTTTGAGGGCTCCTGGTGAGAGAATGGCAAATGGCGCTTCAAGAATCGAATCACGCGGCTGCAAGTAATGATAAATGGAGAGGAATATCAAGGAAGATTTAACATTAATTTCGATCATATGGCATAAATAACCTCTTAGTGAAAGGAGGAAATCAGTTACTATCCAGTGTGAAAATTTATCGCTCACCCGGTACTGACTTAGTCTTCGTGGTACTTCGTTTTCCTTGGTTTTGTTAATTAACTCATTTGCATCCGGAATTTCAACTGGTTCAGGGAGTACTATCTGCTCCCTACGGACAGGTGTTTCGCCTTAAATTATACTTTACTTTCCAAGGAATCAACATAAAATTAAATAGGTGACAGGAAGAAACTTTCGATTTATTGCTTGGGTGCACCGGTATGCAAAATTTTTGCATGCATGACAGAATTTCACAGAGATATTTCCATGTCACTTATTTTATTGCATAATAATGGCACCAAGAAGCAATTCATAATAAAACAATAACATCAAAATAAGCTGTTTTCCTAAAAATTTAAACAACACATACTATAAAATTAAGATAAGACAAAACCTACCAGTGCTGGATGGACGAATAATATCCTTTCCAATAAGTTGTTCTATTCGAGAATGTGCTTTATTTACTTCTTGAAGCAATGATGATGACGACAGTCCACTCAGCTCCATCTAAATTTGAAAAAATGAAATTATCGATGAAATTATAAAAAAACAACTTCGCAGATGGAAAAAGTTTTTGTACCTGAGATAAACTGTAAAAGATCAGAGTGAAAAAAATTCGTTACTTGATGCATGGCAACATCTGTATTTGAGTTTGCTATTTCGTTTATCTCTGCAGACACCACATTGCTCTGCTCTTGCAAATCTCTACATACCGTTTCCATTGATCTGTGTGTCTGAAGTAGTTTACTATCAACGTATGTCCAAAAGAAATGTTGTATGTATATCAAATAATTAATAAAACGGCAAAAAACACTAAACAACGCAGCAAAAATCTTTTAACTTACGTCATTGAGATGATCTCTTTGAGAAGTGACTTTCTTAGAAAAACAAAGTTTAAATGATTCCCAAGCCATTTTGTTGGAACATGTTTCGTCGACAGCAGCTTTCACATATTCACTCTGCCTTTCGCAAGCAGACTGTTGTTCAGTCCTTAACAATTTCAATTTCTCTCTCATTTGCAGTGTTTCCTTTCTCGTCGTTTCAATGTATGTTTCTAATACATCAGTAACCTAACATAAAATACACATTAAAAAAATAGTGGAAAGATGGAAAGTTAGTGAAGATGAAGAACAATTGACGTATCCCTTTTACTAATAAAAATTGAACTAAAGAAAATGTACATCTTTAAGAAAAGCCCCGAGAATTAAATCATATGTTCGAATTAAATCACACGAGCCAAAAGGATGTCAGTGTCAAAACCTGGGTTTATAAATCCAAATATAAAAAAAAAAAAAAAATTTTTCTATTTATTTACACAATTTGCACAGTTAATAATAGATAAAACACGCTCACCTACGTATAAAACATGCTTACCATATGCTTTATTTTTTCTGCCAGTGACATAGTAAAATCGGTGTAATTCGTGGAAACCTCATAACAATTCCTTCCCAAAGATTCATACTCTTCTACCTGGAATCATTGCAAAATCCCTACAACTCGGAAACAATATGTTAAAAGTTGTGTTTCTCTTCGTCGTTTCAGTGCATGAAACAGTATGGTAAAACTATGCAAGCACGACAAATAAGCTCTTTACTCTCTACATGTGCAATTGCTCATTGTTACACTATTGTCAATCTCAGAGCTTCGAAAGAATGCTAGAATTGTGGGATCTTTTTAGTTTATATTCATTTAAATATAGATACGTTTTTGATTCGAAATATGGCTCACATGCTTCATTACAAAGTCAATAAATTTGTTGTGCTGATCGTATAATTTTTCATGATGACTCTGAGCACCATCGATGAACATGCAGACTTCTTTTAAAAAACTGACAACTGAGTTATCGGTGCTATCCTGAATAGAATATATGATTTTCAAAACAGTTAGAAAGAAAGACAAATAAAATATGTTCTAAAAAATAAGCGGTAGCTTTCCTTATTTTGCGCCATATTTTATCATAAAGATTTTCCTAGTATGCTTAGGAAGTTTCACAGTCTCTTTCTAAATCTCGCATGCTTCCAACCTTGAAAATAAACGTTAAAATTACCCCACAACCAGTAAAGAAAGCTATCAAATGCGAACGAAGCAATTCTATACAGTTCCGAAATGCAAGTATATCTTTCTCCACATTCGATTTTGTTCGTTCTGAAAATATTGCCTCATATTTCCATATTTTATTACATATGCATGATGTTGAAAAGCAGTCGGCATTTGATATCATCACCAATACTTAATATGCTTAGTTTGATTTGCTTAGTTGAAAAACAACAAATAAAAGAAAAAGATGGACGAACTCTCACCACAGCAGTCCATTATTTTCTTCATTTCCGATTGTAGCATATCATTCCAAACTTCAACACCTTCTTTCAGCTTGTTAGCACTTTGTGCGCTATCTCTTGTACATTGAACATACAGTTTTTCATTTTTATTTGCCGCATTACGGAAGACATCAATCTTGTCGTGCGTTCTACCCAACTCCCGATCCAAATGTGAACATTTTTGACGGAGCTGTAACACAAAACGATCTTAGGTTTAGAATTTATTTCACAAGAACAATCTAAAACTAGAGCACAAAAATCCGTTTTATAGATTTAAAATCTTTCATTTCTCTGAATGGTTAATACTAGCCTGCCTATTCTCTTCTTGGCTTCGATTCGCTGATTCTTGTAGCTTCTTCAGAACAGACTGATGATTCTCCAAATTCGACTTGCAGTCCGCTAACTCCTTCAAATTTTATATTTTTTTAAACTTAATTTGCTATCAGTAAATCTGACTTATCAGAATTGTTGCATGCAATAAAAAATGCCTTTAGATGTTAAGCTTTGTTTCAAATCCAAATTATACGATGACTGAAACAAGGAAAAGACCACTGAAACAGAAGAATCCCACTACGGCAGTTTTAGTATCATTTATGTAATATGTAATATGAAAACGTGATATGAAAATGATTATATCAAAATTTCCATATGAATAATAGACCTTAAAAACATGATCTTTATCAACATGATCATTTTTTAATTTTTCTAAATTGATAGATATGAATATTACCTACCAAACTTAACTGTGCGTTTTCATTGAAACGTTCTTCGTATTTTTGTTCCATATGTTTATAACGTTCATAAAGACGACCATAATGCTGGCCCAAGAATTCTGCATCTTGCATTAGCTATAAAAAACAGAAATAAATAACCTGGTATTTCAATACATAGCAGTCAAATTGTAACACACATTTTCCGAGTGCTTTTTGTTAGAAAATATTGAAACATAAAACGTAATATATGATGTACGCTATTCTAGATGGGCATTGAACAAAATTGTAAAATTATGTTACCATAATGGAGAAAACTGCCTCTAACAAAAGTAGAGAATTAGGTATTTCACGAAAAAAAAATCCAATGAGATATAAAAGCTTGCCAACTGGATGCGTTCAAGAACTGACTGCAATTCATCAGTGAGTGCTTCAATCTGCTGGCTCTGTTGAGTAAGTTGAGTACTCATGTTTCTACAAATCCATTTCAAAAGTTTGCAAGTGGGTATTATTTATCAAATGAAATTTTTATAGAAATAAACTGAAACATGGCAAATTGTGAATCAAATATTAAAAATTCTTAACAAATATGTATCTGGCTATAAAACACAAGAATGAAGCTCACTCATAATTTTGACGATCAATAAAGAAACCCGTTTTATCGCGTGCAGCTTGTAAATCGCGCATCAGACGGTTCATTTCATCATTGTACGCCTAGAGAAAAGTAGACTGTAAATGTGTGCAACTTCTGAAAGCTAAAAATTATTTAATTAAAAATGAAACCACTTCACACGATGCATGAAGACAAATGAGTATATATAAGATAAAATACATGATAGCACTGCTATAATTGTTGTGCCAGTCTTCCCAATTCACTCACTAAATTTGATCAGTTTCAGTGATATGAATATACCTTAAGCAAAGCACGATGCGTCAATTTCTGGTTTATTTCAGGTTGATTTTTAATATTCTTTGCAGTTGATGCATACTCCAATGTGTTAATCGATTCCTAAACCGAAGAGGAATATAAAGAAAAAGCAAAATTTAAACAAAGAAATTTAAACTAACAAAATTATTTAAACAAACAATTTGAACAAATAAAGAAAAAACAATGTAAGAAAATTTCTTACACCGCAAATCTTTGGAATCGCAATGAAAATCTATCATTTATAATCCTATTAAACTGAAACTAAAATGCACACCTGACCGCGACAACTTACTTCAATGTTAGTAGAAGCAGGCGACAATGTTGCTACAATAGTAGTAATAGTCTTCCCACCCAATGAATCTTGCAAAATTCTCGTAAGTTTGCTCTCCCTAAAACATTAATTTATTCAGCATATATGATTTCACTTTTTAAAAGTACCTACTATACTCAATTTCTCAAATTTCTCAATTTGATGTGCAGTACAGAACTGCAAGAGTTAGTACATACCTCAACCCGTACAATTATGAAACGGCACAGCAATAATGCACTCGATAACAAATATAAAGTTGTACAATTGTTTCCTTTCGATTTAGACTTACTGTTAAAATAGTGGAAAACGACAAATTGGCGAGAATTTTAATCCGCACGAGATATAAAGAATTTTACATAAATAACTTAGCGTTTTACAAACATAAAATCGACCTGAACGATTACCTGTATGGAACATGGCCTGCTCCCGAAGTTAAAGCCATAATAACTCGACCAAGTGTTAACAGCGACTGATTGATGCTTCCTATACCAGTGCAAGATATTAAAATTAGTACAAACACTTAAACTTTCACGAAAGCAAAAATTTCAAATAAACGACTAATTAGATATACATAAATAAAAAGAAGTCCAACCTGCTTCTCGAGCCCTTTTGTCGATGGAACCGGAACGACCAATATTTTCCGAACCAGCCAAATCAATTAAACTTAACTTTCCTTGTTTGATAACTTCTTCCCCGCTCACAGTATTTTCTCGAATTACAACTGTTATTGTGAAAACGGTATGAGAACGGCTAAAACCAAAAGTGAGAGGAAAATGTTCCGTTTATAAATTTAAAACGGCTGAAGAAATTTATTCATTCCATCATAACCTTGAATTCAAATTCATTTGAGTCGCGGCAGTTCGTCGTTTTTCTGCACCTCTTTTCAGTAATTCGCGAACTTCAAGACGGTCAAACACCGGAACTTCTTCCAAGCCACTAACGATTACCGAGCCCTAAACTTATCTAGAATATATTAGTTTGCACAATTTTTATAAACGTTAAGTAAATTACAATGTTGAGAAAATGTAAAATCTGTTACCTTTCGAACAGAATCTTCGAAGAGGCGCAATCTTGCATGACCCAACTCACCATTCCCAAGCAGATCATACAATTCTTCGTTGTACAACTCAACATATGATACACGAACTGAGAACTCTTCCGCATCCTTCAAACTTTGATAATATGCTTTAGTTGGATTTGTACAAATTCTCTTACTGGATGTTCGAAACACCCCAACTACACAATATTACTTTTGCAATGCCCCAAATATCATAACGCAGAAAAACGCGATATTAGATTTGCACCCTGAATTACGTCAACAGTCATCAAATGCTTTATGAATCTTAAGTAAAAGGTCTTGAACGAATAATATTCTGAACACTTATTCAACACACGGATGAAGAAAATTATTGGCTATATGCTTCACTCAAAATTTTGTGACTGAAATTGATAAAAATGATAAATTCTCCATTATCAAATCATACCTGGTTTTCCAATTCAGTGAAAATATGTTGCAAAGCTCGTGGTACTATACCAACTGAAGAATCTTCGTTCCACGAAAGCTCATAAGCTGAATTGGTTTGCTCACCTTCCATTGTAAATGTTTTGCCTGTGCTTGTCTGTCCATAACTGAAACCAACTCTTACTTACCTGCGTAAGTACAATTGTAAAAAAATGAAATAGTTGGAAAAGTCATAAAAACAAGAATTAAGCAAGTAATAGCCAGGCATAACAGGGTATCAAATAAGCACTTACGCAAATAAGGTACAGTTGTAACCAGCAAGAACATTCTTAACCAGTGGTTCGACCAAATCTAAGTATATGTCAAGTTGCTTTGCCTGTGTTCCGTACACCTAAATTTATATATATTTAGCTTAATAATTCTCAGCAACAAAAAAATCAGGTACCAAATGAATTTTGAAAACAAATCCGATATAAAAACAAGGGAAACTAAATCGAACGTTTTACTGACCTAATAATAACAATCAAAATGTTAAGCAACTTATCAACCAGATTTCATATTATATCAGCTATAACTTAAAAATCTAGTTTTGTAAGACAAGGAACATACATACTGATTAACAGAAAAATCCAAAAAATGAGACTGATTAAACCTTTTTACAATCAAAATTCGATTCAGATGACAATAGAACGAATGGTATTTTGCGGTTCATAGATCAACAAGATACAATAATGGCCGATTTAAAATTAAATTCGAACCTTATCAAATGGTCCAAATTCCTTATTGATTCCTCGATCAATCACAGTAATTGTACGTTTGCGAGCATTTGCCACTAGTGAACAACGAGCCTTCTCGGCAGTCTCGTTATCATTCATTGGTCTGAACTTGATACGTCTTACTTTGTAATTGATTTTACTTCAAAAAACTTCAGATTTCATTTGTATGTCATCACGATCTTTTACTTTAATTCTACATGAATAATTATATTACTGCGCTAAGAATAATCTGTTTACCTTATTCGGACAGCAACGCGTACGTTTTTGCCAGTTTTAGGATTTTTATCTATGTTCGACATTGTCACTGAAATTAGAAAATTAAAAAAATATATAATCATGCACGAAACAACTTCGGATAACGTAAACTCCACAAAAATACTGTATGAGTTGTATATTTTGTTTCTTACTGTGTAAACAACTTCAATCACTCAAAAGGAAGAAATTAATGAAAATCAGAACTAAGACTGAAATATTTTCAAAACCCTGAAAATCTCAATTGTCCACAATGCGCTACAATTGCATGACCAATATTAAGTTAATTATAGTCCTATTTTAGACAGGCACGATATCAAACAGCAGGTATCAATAGTAAAACGAACGTTGTAAATAGATTAACAAAATCGTTCAGCTCTCGTTAAATTATTATGGACAGAAGATTACTTCATACCCCCTTGCGCTAGATTTGTATACCATTCTTTTGATGTTGGCTAGATGCTATTGTTTCCTTCATATAGCTCTCTGCTTAATTACAGGCTTGAAGAAGGAATGGACAAACATTCGGGTTTCCGCATTAAATGGAAAAAATTCAAGTTCCATCAATGACTTTCAAACTTAAATATTGTAGAAATAATCAGTTGACATCCTGCCTTTTTACAAATGGCATAAGTGGTATTGTAATCGAAAGCTGTTTCCTTTCATTCAAAATGAGGAGAATTAAAATTCTTAACGCCTGCAACCGACCTCGCCGCCTCCGAAAAGGGAATACATTGCAACGGCCTGTCTCACGCACCATTTCAATCCGCAACACCTTCCCACGTCAAATCAGTTTTTAATAATGCATAAAAATTCAAGACGAATTACTTTTATGCAAGAAGCTCATGACATTCATAGTAGGATCACAATTAAGTTCTCAATAAAATTATTTTATCTAATCCGATGGCACAGTAATTGTAACAAACAAAAGAAATGCTACTGCAACAAACGACTATTTGAAACAAATTCACTTAACAAGTCATAAGTCTATCACCGGATCACTAGTATATCCACCCTGTTATGTGCGTAGCTTCAAGTAACCAATTGGCTGACCTTAAAGGCCAAATACTTTGTAACTCAAAGACAGTCTCGTCTGACCCGATGCTATCAACATCAGTGTTATGTGCAAACGGGCCTCTCAAACTATATTCGAATTATCCCGCCAAAGCTGCCATTTTACCCACTATGAAACTTCGAATCCCTTGACTTAATGTAATAAGGAAAATATGGGAGAGTTGGAACTTGGGAGGTGCCGGTAATTCGGAAGATTCCTATTCGTCTGATTACACTATCTCCTACATGTCAATATATCACATGTCAGTAAATTATTTGATCGAAATAGCACCTCTTTTGAGGTCATTATTATCTCTCCATTGATCTCAAATTTTGTATTACACTAATGAGTGGGATAATTCTTTCAACCATTTCACTTTGTTTCTGTTAATTTGAGTGATTGAATGAGTGGATGATTTCGAGGAAAAAGTAAGATGGAATTGATGTACAACTATATTTAAATATTGGTGCATGTGTGTGTCTGTGTCTGTATCTGTATTGTTATGTAAATAATAGGTCACGTATTTGCACTAATAAAAATAGCCGACAACGAAATTACATATTAAAATATGGTTTTGTGAAATGTGATCATAGGTTAGATGTGATGATGCGTGAAATATGGCATGTAGTATTTATGAAATGATAGGCCCATTAGTAAACATAGCAATGTGATTGCTTCTGCGACTATTGCCACAACTCTTTTATAAACGCTCAGTTATTTGTCTTTAATAAGTGTCGTGAATATCGCAGAGTCCAACATAGAGTATATTTCTTCGGGTGTCATGCTCCCTCACCCAGTGATGATGGCTGATTTCGATGTGTTATGCGGTAATGAAGATGACATGAGGAAGTGCGAGACTGTAAATGCCCTCAGCAGCAATGATTTTCATCATATCGCCACGACTTCACCCGAAGAATGGAGTTATGCCGATGTTGCTACGTGGCTTAATGAACAAGGATTTGAGAAATATGCTAATATTATCGCTTACAGGCATAAGGTATGTTTGCACAAGTAGTTGTTTACCGAATAAGTAGTGAATTAGCATTTGACTTGTGCGTGAGTTTGAGAACAAGTTCAAACCTCATTTGCTATTGTATAAAAAAGAAACATGTTCGTGGATTTGTTCAAGTTTTATCTTTCTTAAAACACGTTTTAGATTGATGGTCGTACATTGCTTATGCTAACCGAAATCGATTTACGGGAGAAACCATTGGAATTGGATTGTCTTGGTGACATCAAACGCATTGCTTTGGCAATTTCGCGATTAAGAGCGGACTTAACGCCTTTAGGAGCAATGGTCAGCATTTGTATAGTTCGGCAAATTTTGAGGGAATAAAGGAAGTTTTTTTTATTCTGAATTCATTGTTTCTAACTCATGTTTATCGTTGTAGTTGAAGCAATCAAAACGATATCGATGCAGTTGTAATCAAAGCAATCAGGAAAACATGGATACGGTCGGTAAAGCAGCAAAACTACATTTTTATGATCACTTCAAGTTGTGCTGATGACCAGAATTTATACAAACGACAGTTATCATAAGCTTTTCATTGAAATATCTTATGTTTTCATACCATTCATTTATGAATAGCTTTCGTTCCTGGTGATGCAGCACAACTTATTTGGTCAGAGAGTTTCTGACTAGCATTTAAAAATTATAAATGTTTTTCAGTCAGTGATGCAAAGAAGTATTCAGTTGGCTGTCGAAAGCAGTAGGAGTCAACTATCATTTCCTGATAGTGATCTTTTATTAACTGACTCCTGTGATCTTCCGGTCAATATTGATTATGATAATGGAGTGTTGCCTGTTGGAAGCCCTTATTCGAAAACTTTTTCTAAAACAAGGCAGGGTTACTGTATTGTTATGCCGTATTTTTCCTTTTATTATGTTTTGTCACTTAGCATCAATCTAATATTAAGACAGCTGTTGTCATTCAAGATCAACATAATATTAAGATAGCTGTTGTCACTTAGCATCAATCTAATATTAAGTAACGTGCTACTACGAGTGAAATAAGACATTTTCAACTACTCTATATTTATTTCTTTTTAACCATTTTAGGCAGCCGTATACTCATTTGAGCTAGTAACGATTATCCCGAAAATCAAATGATAAAGCGTATGAGGCTCAGATCTAATTTTGTCTGATTGTCTAAAAATTTTGTCTAAAATCTTTATTTTCAGCAAAACCGCACAATGTATTCTGGGTGATGTAGCTACAAATTCATTATATGAGGGACGGTTAAAGCAAATGCACCTGCTGAGCAGGGACGATTTAATACGACAGGTAGAATATTCGTATTCGTAATTATTTCTTTTTGCGCTTTTTGTTAGTTTTCCACGTTTTATAACATAAGGTAAATTTTTGATGAATTTAATTAATGGTCAACATTTTGGTTGTACGAATCACTTGATGTTTCTCGCGAAGAAAAAATGAACTTGTTTTTAAAAAACCTCAGCATATGGTATCATACATTATCCCGAATAGTTTGATGAACAGATTGCAGGTGGAAAGTCCCGATACAAGATTGAAATCATTTATAAAATTAACTATTGCTTTTTGTTACTGTACGTCTTCTTTATTGATTACTGCTTTTGTAATGGTTCTTGTACATGATCGTGTACCAGGTGAGTTGCTTTTTATTGCGGGAAATTTGTTTAAAAATTTTCATGAAGTTGAACAACTTGAAAGTGACTTGATGACGGTCGTGTATTGAACTATCCGTTAGTAAACTTTATTTATTAATAATATAATAATATTTGCCAGTAAATTTTAGATATGAAAACGTATCCACCTTTACCAGATATCGTGCTTGATAACTTGCCACTAATACCATGGGCTTTTCAAGTATGTGAAGGAATAGCGATTTTTCTTGCATTACTATGGTTCACAATTTTGTTCTTCCATAAGCATCGGTATTTTTTATAATAGTCACCATATTTGCTTTCAAATTTGATTAGCAATTAGTCATTAACTTCACATTTGATTTATTCTTGTTCCACGAGAATCATTAAAATCAATTGTTATAGTGCAGCTCAGCATGTTTTAAAAAAATGTAATTGTCTGTGGGAACTTTTAGATGCACACACAACTGTTGATTATTAACATTTCGGACTCACAGTGATATATTTGGCATATTTTAAGAAATATTTTTTTTACAGTTTTTGTTAAAATTATATATAGGTTTTTTATAGAATAAATCTATTAAAATAAATCTATAAAACATATAGATATATAGATTATAGATAGAACTTAAATTTATAGAAAGCTTATAAAATTTATAGAAAACCTATAATAATTTAAATATAATTTAAATTATTATAGCTAAGGCATTCTTTGAGAAGGTATTTCTGTAGAAATATTAGCGGTTTTTTCTAAATTTTGAAGTCTTAGTTCTGACTACTTAAAAAATAGGAATGCAAGCGTTTTTAATACTTTGCTATCTTCTTTTCAGGATCGTTATAATGCGACGTATGTTCTCGTTGGTTGGAACTGTCTTCCTTTTACGTTGTGTTACAATGCTAATTACATCCTTATCTGTGCCAGGTCCTCATTTGGAATGCCATTCACAGGTGTTTTTTCTTTTGGGGAGCTATTTATAATTATTTAGAAAGTATCGTTGTTGACTTCATTAAAGCATTCTTGACTTCATTTTCTACACGGTATTATTTTTGTTTTAAACTGTTGTAGTATTATTTATTGGCGATTGTTCCAGCCTCATGCCTAAGGTGCTGTTTGAAGAGTAGTGGTGATGTTTTCAGTCGAATGTGACGTTTCTTATAATGGTTAGAAATTATTGGATTGATTTTCATCAGTTTAATATTTTAACAGAGTTATGGTACGTTTGTCGCAAGACTGCAACAGGCTTACCATATCTGGTCACGCTTTGGTATGTCAATTCATGGTGTACGATCATGTGGTGATTATATGTTTAGTGGACACACAACAGCAATGACGTTACTAAACCACTTTATCACTGAATGTTAGTTCATACCCTTTTTCTAAGTTTTATATTGTGTTCATAGGTTCACAAGACCTATTGCTGGCAGATACTCTCCTTTTTTGTTGAAATAAATCACTTCTATAAGTCTGATTTACCATCGCTAAGATTGGAAATATTTCTGAATGTTATATAGCACTCTTTTAAATGTTGTAGTTTTGCACAATTATTTGCGATAATTGCTCTGTAGTCATTATTCAATTAAAAAAATAGTTTTAGTCTTTTTCCTAAAGATTTGGCGTATTTGGCAGTGATTATTTCCATTCTTATTGGTAGTGATATACTTTTGGGCAGAACCCAACGAAGCATCAATGCTTCTACTTATACCACTCGCAGTAAAGAGATTACTTTGGATTATGCTTTTGCTTTGTAGACTAGTTAAAGTCGGTACATCACGTAAAAATAAAAAGTTTCATGTAAATCTGTAGAACATGGACAAATAAACGAAGTTCCAGAATTAGAAATGCGGTTTCTTGCTAAGTGATAGTAAATTGAAGCATTTTACAGATACACCAGATTCATGGCATAGTTTACATACAGTTACTTGGGTTTTAAATCTGTTCGGGATATTTTTCATTCTGGCTGGTCACGAACACTATAGTATTGATGTATTCATTGCATTCTGCATCTCATCTCGAATGTTTTTATATTATCATGCATATGCATATCAATTCAGTTTGGCAGGGAGCGATAAGCGAATGAGGTTATGGTTTCCGCTTGGCTGGTATGTTTTAGTTCTTTTTGTTATAATATTTTTTCTACAAGTTCAGCGAATTCTGCTAGATCTTAATTTTGGCAAATTAGGACATTTACGGAAGCTTAATAATGAAGCACATGATAATATCATACAGAAGCCAATAAATGAATTGATATAATCAATCCAGCAAAAAGACCATCTGTGAAACTGATGGAGACTGAAATGCAGCGTTCCTTCTTGATTCATCATTACGTTTTTCAGGTTTTTTGAAGCTGGCGGACAAGGTCGTGTGGCAAATGATTTTGATCTTCCTCTGTATTTTCCTGTAATTTCGTTTCCTTCATTTGGAAAACGTCCACCTATGAAAAATGAGGAAAAAACAGACTTGGGTAAAAAACCTCTACCGAAGCTCATTGCGGATGCTTGCTTTTCAGTGGACTGCAGCAAACTTAAGAGACGCAGAAATAAAAAAATGGAGCTTCAATATGCGAAGAAAACTTTTAAGAAAAATTTTTCATGAATTTCTCTTTAGAAATGGAAATTATATCTTGCAAGGTCATTCAGAATTTTGAGTTGAAAAAAACCCGCAAGAAATGTATCAAAAATTTTTTGTGATACCTTTCATAAGAGCAAGTATTAGATAAGTAAATAGCTCTCGTACCTGGGATTACATTAAGCCTGCAATATCGATTATCAAAATGACTTGCCGTCTTTTATCGACTTATTATACGTAGCGCATTTTTCACACTTTTCATTTCACCTTTTTTACACTTTGAAGTACAAAGTGTACTGCTTCCTTCGGTTACGATTGTTAAGTCATAACTTTAATCTTGGGATATTTTCAAATGTATTTTTATATCAGTACAACTGGAAAGTTAAGTGAGAGGAGTAAAAACTAGGCTTTTCTTTGGAAGCAGTAGTGTTTTGATCTTGATTAGTGACTTTCATGAAGACAGTGTTACTTGCAGAATGCAGACCAGTGCTTTTGTAATAATTCTTCAATGTCTTTTCGGTAGTGATTATTATCATTATATTTCCGCCCGTGCTAGTGTTTCCTCCACGACATTATTATAAGTCGTATTAAATGCTATTCATATATGTTATACATTCGATGATCTTTTCAAGACTCTTATAAACTAAAATGTAACTAGTCAACTTCTGGATCAGATAATTTAGTAAAACTATTTTAGTGCCTCTTAATATTTCTTGTAATATATATTTTTTGGATTAATATGTATTTTTCTGAATGATTTGAGAGAGAGAGAGAGAGCTTTCCTACTACAAGTCATATATTCTATTCTCAAAACTTTTAATAAAGTATTTCATTTATAATGTTCACAGTTTTCATTTTTTCATTTTATTTGACATTCTATCCACTTATAAACTTTATTCTGTTCGATTTAGTCTATATTGTTACTTTTTTCACCATTTTTTTGCCTTACTGTTGGATAAAATTTATGGAATTAATGTAATTATCTTTTCCATTGCTTTATTTTGGAATTCTTTCTTATGAGAAGCCGAAGACTTAAACTATCAAACTGAAGTATTAAATTCCAAGTAATGCATTGAAACAATGGAGAGTAATTTTATGCCAATTCGTTTGTATCCTCTTTCTCCTTATCATAACGATGAAACGAATAAGTATGTATAAATTGTATAAATAAAATGTATTTTTTCAATGATGTCCATAAGATTCATTTTCTTTTCTTTGAAAATGAGATGAAATTATTGGAATTGAAGTTTTAAATTTGGATTTTAAATGCAGTAATAATTACCAAAGATCTTCCAACATAGCTGATGATTATATGCCTGTTGAAGTTTCGATGACAATATACAGTTGTTCAGAATCGTAGTGGTAAGTTCATTATTATTAGACTAGCATCAAAATACGAAGATACGGCTAACATGGAAACGAATTATTTGAGTTTTTTGCATCTTAGGATTTAATATGATCCTGCATTATACAATTATAGGAGAAATCAGTTTTTTTATTATTAATCCCGATAATTTTCGACATTATTCATTTCAGATATGTTAGAGTGAAGAATAATTATCTGATCGGTAGAAACATGAAGTTGAAGATAGCTAATTTTTGTTATGCTGCATCTGAGCAACGCCCACTAGTTATTTATCAAGAACACTTCGAAGGTATTTTCTGCATGATGGTTGACTCTAGAACCTATGCTGAAACATTATTTTCCTGAAGGAACCGATGTCTCAGCTTTTAACGTACGTGTGAATTATATGACAGTTTGCAGTGAACGCTAGGAATGGGGCAAATTTTCTACATATATTGTGGTCTATCAAACATAGAAATCCGATCTTATGTCATCCGCAACCAAACGTGATACTAGAAGTTTTAAGGATTCTTTCTCCATATTGGGACCTCTTAACTTTAAACTTCATGAACGCCTCCCCACCGCAACATCGCTATTTGTAAGCACTGAATATTCGTGTCAGTGTGCGAAGAACGATGTATCTCGATAGCAAATTACATTTTCAGTACTATGTTATCAAATCACTAATGTGGCAATAAAAGCCTGAATATGTATTACACTTGTTAAACTTTTTCAATTTTTCAAGTGAAAACAACAATTTCTAGATAATACTGCTGACGGCGAAAAGATTGATAGCATTTTGTTCGGAAGAGAGATATCGATCAGCATCTCAGAAGCATGAACCTACACTCGATGACAACAATAAGTATGAACTTTAACTGAATTTGAGTAATTGCAAATTGATATCCATCCCAGGCCGTACCACAACATTTCTTGCACACAAACCATGAGTGCTAATCTAAAGCTAACAAGCTTAAATAAAACGAGCAGTAAGTGTAACGTCAGAATTGGATTCGCAATGAAATAAAGATTTGAAAAACAGAACTGTTTACACAGTAGCCTGTAAGGGTAGAACGAAACGTTTTTGGAAAGGCATTCAAAGTGACTTTATCCCGAGGAAAAATGCTAGCGCAGTAAATAATACTCTGCGATTGTTTAGCCTAAACATGAGAGACGATCCGCGTAATTTTATAACGAAGTTCAGTGCAGATATTAAGTACTCTGTAGATATCAATCTTTAACTGATACCACAAATACTTTTGTGTGACGTCCCCTAGTTTTACAGCTGTGCAATCAACATAATACATTTTTGCGTGGTGCCCCCCTAGTTTCACAACTGTGCAATCAATAATAATTTCCTTGTTTTACAACTGCATAATCAATGACGTCAAACAATTTCCCCTGGAAAAACATCGAATTTTCTAGAATATCCGCTCTATGCCCTTTGATACCGCGAAATGTTAACTGCTGTTTGTAGGTTTCTAATCACAAACGTTGAATTCTGTCTCACATACCCTTAAATTTCATAGTTTTTACATTTAATTTTAATCTTCCCAACCATTCCAGTCCTATTGAAACATATATTCCATGAGTGACAAGAATGTATTTTTATTCACAAATCCATAGACAAGAGAAATCCATTTCATTTGAAAAACTATGGGGAATCCGACATTTCCCGATCAAAGAAATCACCAGACACTTTTCCAAGGTGGAAGAACGATAACTTCCCCTCCAAAAAAAAGAAGACACAATTCCAGAAGTTACTGTTTAAAGTCCCGACTTAATTTTTGCTTGAAATTCTCAGATTTCGAAGTTGCAATTTTGGCCCCAAGTCAATTTAATATATTTCATTCATCAATTCTAAAAAAAATTTACAGCAAGTATGAATTAAATCAGTAGCCACCACGAAGACGAAGGACCAGGTGTAGAGTCGATTCCTTCTGAATGTTGTAGTCCGACAGTGTACGACCGTCCTCCAGCTGCTTTCCGGCAAAAATCAGACGCTGTTGATCTGGTGGAATGCCCTCCTTGTCTTGGATCTTTGCTTTGACGTTCTCGATAGTATCCGAAGCCTCCACTTCTAAAGTTATGGTTTTACCGGTCAAAGTTTTTACAAAAATTTGCATTCCTCCGCGCAAACGGAGCACCAGATGCAAAGTAGACTCCTTCTGGATGTTATAATCGGAAAGCGTGCGACCATCCTCCAATTGTTTCCCTGAAAAAAGCCACATCAAAAGAGCAAGAAATTCTAACCTAAAATCAACATCTCTAACCATTCCCTATCGTCATGCGAAGTAATTCCGCATGAGAATCAATACATACAATTTCGCGAAATATATACCTGCGAAAATAAGTCGCTGCTGATCAGGAGGGATACCCTCTTTATCCTGGATTTTGGCCTTCACATTCTCGATGGTATCTGACGCTTCTACTTCCAACGTTATTGTTTTGCCAGTAAGTGTCTTGACAAAAATCTGCATGCCACCCCGAAGACGGAGCACCAAATGCAATGTCGACTCCTTTTGAATGTTGTAATCAGACAGTGTTCGACCATCTTCTAGTTGTTTACCTTAAAAATACTCGTTAAAAATCATGTCACGATAACAGCAACATCTCCAAGATTCAAATGTTCATTTATTAAACAAAAATTAACCACATGCGTACCGGCAAAAATTAGACGCTGCTGATCTGGCGGAATCCCTTCTTTGTCTTGAATCTTGGCCTTTACATTTTCGATTGTATCAGAAGCCTCAACTTCTAAAGTGATTGTCTTGCCCGTTAACGTCTTCACAAAGATTTGCATGCCGCCTCGAAGTCGAAGTACCAGATGGAGCGTAGACTCCTTCTGGATATTATAGTCAGACAATGTACGGCCATCCTCCAACTGTTTCCCTGCAAAATACTATAAAATGACTACCGTTACAAATAGGCAGTACACGATTTTTTATAGATTTATACTTCCTAATATAAAATATATATGTATAGAGAGTGACGCATTATATAAAATAACATAAAATAAGTGACATATTAGCCGAAGAAAATATCGACGAGGAATCCGTAGCTCCTCAAGAAAACGTACCGGCAAAGATTAATCGCTGTTGATCTGGTGGGATCCCTTCTTTATCCTGGATTTTCGCCTTAACATTCTCGATGGTGTCAGACGCTTCTACTTCCAATGTAATTGTTTTACCGGTAAGAGTTTTTACAAAGATCTGCATACCACCTCGCAGCCGAAGAACCAGATGCAGAGTGGATTCCTTCTGGATATTGTAATCCGACAAGGTGCGTCCATCTTCTAACTGCTTACCTAAACGTACAGATTATTACGACGTATCTTTCCTTATTGCAACTTACAAGTTTTCCATGCAGTGAGCCCACAATTACTGGAATTCCTGAAATCCTACCAAAATGATCATAATTTGACTAATTTGACTCTGACTACAACAAAAATGCAGCCTCCATACACAAAGCAGATGATCAAAATGTATATACCGGCAAAAATCAAGCGTTGTTGGTCCGGCGGAATACCCTCTTTGTCTTGTATCTTTGCTTTGACATTTTCAATTGTATCTGAAGCTTCCACTTCGAGAGTGATCGTCTTTCCAGTCAATGTCTTCACGAAAATTTGCATATTTGCGATTATAAAGCGCTGAAAATTAACCAAGATTTTCAAGTTCCAAAGGCTTGTTTCTTTTTCCACAAGGAACAGATTTCCGGAGAAATTTAGAAGTAGATAATGGCACAATGAAATATTTCTCTCTAAATGGCTGTGTTGAGCTACCGATTCTTAGCAAAACATAAAAAACTTGTTCTCTCTAAAATAAAGTCAGATTAAAACGACTGGTCCCTAGACTCTTCACAAATCTCTCTACCCAAATGCCAACTTCTCAGTCACCGCACTAATTTCTGATTTCCGAACCAATAAATTCCAAAAACCCCTACAATTCTCGCACCATTCACACGTAACCACCACCCCAGTCAACTTCCATTAACCACCAAAATCCCCGCTCACCAATGCCCAAATTTACCCCCGCCGCAACCGAACAACGCTCACCAATCAGCCAACCAAACGAATGAATGGTCTACAAGGCAGACTGGGCATCTTATATAGCAACCAATCCTGAGCCCTCCTCTTTTCACTCCTCCAATATCGATCGATTTGTCGGGCAGTCACCCATACAGAGCTTTCAACCCTCTTTCTCTCATTCCCCTGCCCTCTGGCAATACTTACGATCGATTTGTTATTGATTGATTTGTGCTTTAGATGACAAATAGAGACATATGTAACTTAAGGTAACTTACGGTCTATTTGTTAATTTTTCCAATATGTAAATAAAGTTAGGAAAGAGTATACCACTTATGACGAAGGATGGGAACTTATCCATCCCGCGTCATAGGTCATATAGTCTTTTATCGATAACAAGCGGGGAGAATAAGACAAGTCATCATATAATCACAGGCTGATTTTAAGTTGTGGCCTGGTTGCGAATTGGCTAGTGATACAGGAGCTTCATAGATTGGCTTTAAGCAACTACTGAGAATGCGAAGCGACTGCTTTCCAAATGGGCTTGCACTGGTAAATGACCTCTAGTTTGTTGGTGCGATCTGGAAGAGGAGGAGCTAAGCATTTCCCTCCAGGATGTATATTCTTGACCTTCGTTGCCATAAACATAGGACATTCTGATTAGGCATGAATTCCAGGCTGACGTTAGATGAAAGAAATGATATATGGCTCCTCTAATACAGTTGTGAGATGTGAGTGATTCATTAATAACAATGTATGGATGGCATAGATATTTAAGAAATATATCTATTCCAAATCAGAAATATAACCCAGAAAGTTTAGAGGTCACACTACTACTTCTATCTGTTCTGCATGCAAATTAGTTCGTTTACTCCATTATCCTTATATTTTACCTGTAACATAACAGCTTACCGGATCCTACATACAGAGACTATTTTTCTCTAAAAGTAAATAATACGTCTGTCATCAATTCTTCCCGAAATATTCCAATCGCATAAGATGCATTTTATGGCTATTATGGGATTCAGTCAGTTTACTCTTTTCCTTGCCTGATTCTTATTAGGTTTCCTTCATTATTTAACGACAAAATTGATCAGTGGTGAACGAACATTCAGAAGATATCAGCAAATGTAATTAAACGTCTAATTGTAAATTTGTCCACATTTGAGTTAGCCTATGCTTTTGCTTCACACCTTTCTGTTTAATGTCTGTTATTGATTTTTTTTTTCGTGTATCGGTGACTATCAAAAATAATGATAGATCATTTTCAATGCAAATCTTTTATTAGATGAATGATTCATATTCCATCATGTCTCAGTGATGTTATTTCCCAATGAGCTATCATCGCTTTAAACTTTTTTTTTGATAATAAATATGATATGATGAAATATCAAAGTAGCAAGGGGAATATGTAAAACATATGATCTGATATTGTATGAGTAATGCATGGGAAACACATTGCAAATTGCACATATGGTTAATACTGAAAAGGCAGTGTTGTTTTATTATTGATGAATTGAAGTAATGAGATAGGGCAATAGGCAATTCGCAGGAATGGGAAAAACGAAATTTGAGAAATTAATCAAAGCGAGGACAACAGTGTGTAAATTAGTGCGGAAAATATTATCACATTTTTTTTCTCAACACAGACAGGCCCTCAATCAACCAATAGGAGGATGGGCATGATGACTGTTGTTGACTTATATTCCTCCAACGTATATTTGCCTATCGATGCAAACCTTTCTTCAGTAATGGCAATAATTCTATGAATGGATGAGGTGACATCGCAATAACTGCTCAAAATGTTTCGGGGACTATATATATATGTTTTGCCTTAATGAGAAATAACACTTCTCTTCTTCCGAGTCTTTATCATTTCTTCCATTAAAGTAAAATCCGGTATTAGCATATTAAGTTGCTTAGGTTTCAGCTTTGTCTCTAAATGGGGTCAAGCTAACATGCGGCTTTGCAACGACTGCGTGGAATCCATTAATTTTTATGTAAAATATTTTTGTATTTGACAATAATTCACATTTCACGAGCATTCTATTACTAACTGAAAGGACTACATGTGCTTATTCCTTGCCATCACGTAAAAAAATCTAATGGTAATTCGTGTCGCATGACTAATCGCTTCATCATTGTCTAAAGGACGAGATTGCACACCGGCAGGTGCATGAATTTCACAACAAAAGCTATTCACGGATCGTTTTCTACAGCCTACAATGTACAGTACAAATGTTCCCAATCTTAAGCATACAGAAATATAAAATGGCAAGGAACAGTGCACACAACTAGAGGTCTGTTTATGCCTGCTTTATCGTATAAATCATAGCACGAGTTGAAAGAAACAACCGGTTAACTCCATGATAACCAATTAAATATTTCTACCAGATCAGACTTGGGCATTTCAACATGAGCAAGGTTGATAATAATAGTCAGGAAGTAGGAATAAAAAGAGACACGACCCAATTTTAAAAGCTTCAATTCAACAAAATGGTCAAGCCTACCACCTTAGTGCTACCGGGAGATGCCCTACACTGAATCAGTGGAAAGGTTCGCATTCCCGAAATGAGTGACTACCTTACGGAAAACATGGTTCCATACTTCGGCAAAAGTAGAACTTTTTCATCCTTCAATGGATTCTGCTGGAAAAAAATAAGAAAATCCTACTCCATCTACAGCTGCACATAAATAAAAGACACTAAATGGAACAAAAAACACCAACCGAACTCACTAATTCAAGGTTATTGAGTACTTTGACTAGATCAAATCCAATAAAAAGCAACAATGGCAATTAACATATTGGTCAGAATATGTGTATATATATATGCATCCGAAACATCAAAAAAATTTTTACAAAGGATAGGTGGATCAGAATATATGTGCATAGAAACATCAATGCCGAGAAGCGTCCATGCCTTTTTTGCCAAAGTTTCAGTATTCTTACAAAATGAGTTATGATATGATGTTTCTTTTTTGATAATCTTTGTTTTTCTGATAATCCCGCTTTTTTGATAATCCTTTGTTTTGCAATCGTCTGAATTACTTGAAATCCAAAGTGCTTACAAGAGAAAAGGCCAACTGCAAGATTTTCGGAACTATTGAAAAGTAATCAGAAATGAGAGTTTTTATATTTGGCCATTTGTATCCTGACTCCTTCATAACAGCAAAATTTATCTTGAATTAGATTCTAATTTCTTTTCGTCTCTGCATATTGAATTGTAATGCCATATTCTTGAAAATCCTTGCATTGTGGGTTTCTTTCAACATATTAACAACTTCCTGAGTATTACCATATGGAAGGCCATTTAAGCACTGTCTGAAATGTAAAGCAATCAGAAGGGTAGTATTCGAGAATAATATGAGCAATGTCTCTTCTGAAGGAGAAAATGATCGAAAGGCCAAAAGACATAGCAGCTCACAGAAATATTTTAACCTTGTTTCATGCGGATAGTTTCGGGCAAGCAACATCAAAATTTCCGAAAGAGCTTCAGCTGTTGATTTCATCAGTTCAGTTTGTAGGCGGCTAAATACAACACTAATGAGATTTTCGCCAGCTTCTTGAAGCACTTCTGTGAATGCACCACTATTGATTATATTTCTGATCACTGTAGCAAGCAGAACTGAACCCTTCCGGCATAGGTTCGTATCCTTACTACCAGCCAATATCTAAAAACATGATTTCATTATATGCTCTTTGCAGCATACAACTTAAAGCCATATTTCCTGGCTTCGCATACTTAATCTTAAGAGTTCTGTAAACTTCACGACGAACACGGTTTTACTCGCAAAATAATTCATGCTACAACTGAAGTCAAAAAAATTCCTACTTTTCTTATTAGCATCTTATTGAAAAAATTTTCAAATAATAAAGAAAGCTGACCTTCAGTGCTATGTTAAGCACCGCTCGAAGAAAAGTATATCCATATGATGGTGAGGTACACACAAGTTTCCAATCTTTCTTTACAATATGATAAGCTAATTCTATATGTTCTTCGCTAAATTCCTCCACCGATTCGTCAATATTTTTGAACCAAGATGCCATTTGTGCGGCAAGTTTCATGACGAAATCATTCAAATTGTTACTTGAACAAATTAGAACTACTGACTTTGCTAATTTGCAAGCAGCAACTGGATGCCTTAACATTATAAAATCAAGCACAACACAGTATGAGTCCAGCAATGCTTCAGCATTATCATTAACAGCTATCAAGCCTGAACGTAGAACATCACAAATTTTCTCAACCAAAATTCTAGAAGATGAGAAGTTCCGCAACAAATTCAGCAGCAATGGCATGGATTGCCACAGCACAATGTGAACTGCCTTTTTTGAATGATTTTTTTCTTTTGATTGACTTTCATTAACAGAAGTAATAGCTTGCATCTTTTGAGTACCTATCAGAGAGGAAAGCACATCAAGCTCAAAAATACATTCTTCTTCCAGACTTTCCGTTGACTGCGAACTTGTAGGCACTTGCCCTTCAACAAACAATTGCAGAATTTTTAATCGCGGTGCAAGAATGGAATCCAGACTTTTCAGCACATAATCCGATTCTTGTATAGCCAATGAAAAGCCTAAACATCGAAGCGCACAAATCCGCAGTTTCCGTGGTTTCCGATTGTCATTGAAATATTCGTAACATTTCTGAATCACTCGATCCATGATATCTAAATGTGATGTCCGCGATTCAACATATTTCTCTAGATTCTTGAGTGCCTCTTCAGTGCAACCAGTAATATCAATAAATGACAATGCAAGCTCCATACAAATTGTTCCCTGCTTATCAGCTTCAGCCCCTGCACAGATAAGATGCGACAATGAATAAAAGAGATTCATCAGGGATTTTCCAAGCTGACTTGCTCCATAAATACCATCCGTAAGGTGCCAAGATAAAAGTGATGTACAGTGTTCCAAAATCTGACTTATCGTAACTGAGTCATTTTCCGTCATATAATCAGCTATTCGCTCAAGAAGATAGAAAATTGCTTCTACCCTAAAAACAATATGGAAATATAGCATGTAATACATTTTTTTGTTAATCCAAAGGATCATCATGTAAATTTTTCGCATGGTTAACTGAATAAAGGTAGTGTCGCGAAAGAAGATATTGAGGCTATCCGAACACATGTTGTAAAAAAGTGAAGTTTTCTCTCTTTGATACTGTAAAGAAAACGAAATATTAATGACTTCTATTAGAATCAGTCCTACTTCTAAATGGTGCTGAGGGCTCTAACTCCTTTCTTTACTGATATAATTAAGCAAATAAGCATTTTAAAATATGAAACTTAATACTAAGAAATATATTGAATGGTAATTGGACTGATAAAAATAAATGTAAAGTAAAATCTGATCTATTCATCGGATCTTTTATATATATCAAAAAATACAACTAGCAGCAAACTTACTTGCAAATATCAGTTTCAGTAATCGCTTCGCCCAACAACTTTACCAACATTAAAGTAGAATCTGATGGAGCAATTTCAAATGCATTTAAGGAAACTTCAACGCGTTGAGAGCGATACCTAAATTGAAAGAACTTCAAATTTCCATCAATAATAGGATGAAGCAAAAAACTCATCCCCAGTTGAAAAGAGGTTTTTATAGTTTTGAACATAAAGTCTGCAGCGCTAAGTTTCACGTCACATTTCAACGCGTTAAGGTACTTAAATCTTTTCTATATCAAAAATATCATCAAGGCACTGGACAGAAAAGTCGTCATCTAAAAAGAGAAATCCTTGACACTTATTTCATCAAATTTGACAGTGGAGTTATACACACTTTTTTTTGCCGAACTGAACATTCTCTATTAACTGACAAACTGTAACTAAAACCTTTCAAATTTCTCCACTTGTTCCTTATTCAACAGTTGAAAAACATTCTGAGGTGGATAGGCAAGCTTTGTAATCGCAGACCATTGTAATCGTATATAAAATGTGCTGCATTCAGCAATTAACTGGAAAAAAATGTCTCTTTGAAGAACAATTTTGAACCACGTTGGTTTGAACATAAATCAAGTTAGACTTGTTATATATATAACATA
>CAKAEH010001796.1:0-29114 GCA_916381525.1 Cercopithifilaria johnstoni | reverse complement strand
ATAGATATATAAAACTATACTTATAAATAGAAATAAAACAAAAAAAGACTGAATGATCATTCTGACAGCATTATAGGATATTTTATTTGTTCCGAAAAAAAATTCAAAAAATGCAAAAATTTAATTAATTGGTTAATACCAGCCGTGCTGTAAATTTTATTAATTTTGAACTCTTTTTTCTTAAAAGAAAAGATATTCAAATGTAAATTATGTGTAGCACGTGAAAAATGGTGGTAGTACGTACGTGTAAATTAAATGAAAACGTTTCAAACAAAAATAGTTCATCGAAAAATCACAAACATTTGATAAAAGAGAACTGAAATAGTTTAAAGAGTGTGTGTGTGTGTGCCACAATTTTTTTCATTTTTGAAAATGTATAAAAATTATTTTAAAAAAATGGAAAATGAAAAAAATTGTTCAAGTGTGTATTGCTACATTTGGAATTTCAACGTAATCATTCATCATCATTACTCACTACTAGTAATAACTATCATCAAATTGAATCATTATTGGAAATGGAAATTATCAGAAATCATTCGTATCATCTTACTATTATTACCTGCCTTTTTTCACATCTTGTTAAATCCTTTTTTCAAAAATAGTTAAAAAGTGTTGAAAAAATCTTCAATAAATTAGTATTATTACCACTATTTCCACATCTTTCAAATTACTATTACACATAAAATTTATAGTTTAAATTTTACGATAGAATCTTATTGAAATTTCAATTTTTAGTTTAAAACAAAAAGCTGAAATTTGTAACTATTAATCAAATTTGCTTTTTTTAAAGCCTTCAAATGATTTTACCTTCACTAAATATATGAATGAATTATTTCCGGCATAAAGAAAATTATCCTTCCTTAATTATACATAATAAAATTGCTACAGTTTTCTATAAGCTTAAAAAATAAGCTAAAATGAATTAGCTGTAAAATTTGACCCCATTTAATTTCATGTTCAAAAAAAAAAATCATTATAGCAATTCATTCTAATAATTGGAAGCTATTAAATTCTATTTCATTAAACTTTAAGCTATGACATCCAACCTCTTTTAATTGAGAGAAAGTCAATAAATCATATGGAATCTATTTTTTCTTCCTAGTAAT
Source organism: Cercopithifilaria johnstoni (assembly GCA_916381525.1). Taxonomy (NCBI): domain Eukaryota; kingdom Metazoa; phylum Nematoda; class Chromadorea; order Rhabditida; family Onchocercidae; genus Cercopithifilaria; species Cercopithifilaria johnstoni. The sequence goes on along the minus strand of CAKAEH010001796.1, from coordinate 28,008 downwards.
TTTTAACTTAGCATAAAATGACAGATAGATAATTCAGATAGCTTAAATCATCCTAAACCATTCTAATTCTAGATAATGGCATACAACGACAGATAATTCAAATAGCCTAAATCATCCTCAATCATTTTAACTGTAGATAATGAATGAAAGCAAAAATTAATTTTTATTGAATTAAAAAAATTTCTTTTGTTTTTCAAAATTTTAACCAATTTTTCTTCACATCGTAGTAAAATCCCATCAAATCAAATTCAACGAAATAAAATTACCTGTACAAAAAAAAAAATTACGATAATGTTATGCATAAAAATGATGTTACCAGCTTTATTAAGAAGAATCGAAAAATTTATGGATGAATTTAACACAGGAAGAAAAATTGAAGAAAGAAAATTTTAGATGACAAAAAAAAAAAACGACACAAATTAATGAATTAAATTTTGGTAGTTAATTAATTGATAGCTGCTGAAAAAAAAGTCACAATTTCATCAATGATTAATTATAATGAGTAATTAATAATCATTAATGGTATACAATTAGTGAATGATAAATTTTTATCATCCTAAAACGGAAAAATTAAAAAAAAGAAACGGATACTTTTAAAAAAACGGAAAAAATAGTAAAATCAGGTCGAGATTAAACTATAGATGGAAGAGAAGTAGGTAAATTACACTGTTGTAGTTGAATGAGTGAAATATGTATGTATTCAGCAAGAAAAAAACCTATCTTTTTAGTTTTTAAAAATTTAAATTTAGAATTTCTTCTTTTAACGCTCACTTAATATCACTGATGACCTATAATTTATGCTATAATTTTTAATTTTTAGCGTATTAGTAATGATGCTAATACTATAAATAATATCCATTACTAATGATCGAAGAGTATTAGTTATGATGTCAATACTATAAATAATATTGATTACTAACGAATGAACAGTATTAGTTATGATGTTAATACTATAAATAATAGCGATTACTAATGATCGAAGAGTATTAGTTATGATGTCAATACTATAAATAATATTGATTACTAACGAATGAACAGTATTAGTTATGATGTTAATACTATAAATAATATCGATTACTAATGATTGAAGAGTATTAGTTATAATATCGATTACAAATGATTGACAATTTTAAAATTTAAAATTTTTTTTGTAATCGAAGAAATTAATCACGATGATTTCATTTCCTCATTGTTTTTTTATCAATAAATTTTAGGAAAAAGTTTTTTTATATTTATTAATTATTTTATATGTGCTATTCATAAAGCATATTTAATGTTTAATTTTGCTAAGCCTAAAATACAAAATGAATGTTAAAAAATATTACACTATTATAACTGATAATGATTGGAGGGAATTTTTGGAAATAAATTTATGCTAAAATTTACAAAAATTCCCGGAAAACATTCCATAATCTGTCATTTAAAAATATTTGAAATTCATTGGTGAATAAATTTTTTAAGCAAAAATTTTCGAATTCTTAGCTTACTCAAGTTTAATTAATTGTACTAAACTTTTTTGTTTATATTTGTATGAATAGAAATATCTTTTCATCAGAATAATATTACTGATATTTTTTAAATGAAAATTATACAAGTTAATTATAGTGATAATAAGATAGATATATTAACATTATAATGCTAAATAGAATTTATCCGATAAAACTAGCAAAACTCATTTCCTAATATTTTTAACATAAAGTTTATATAAACATATCAAAAATTTTTAGTCCAATTCATCCGTTAATTAATTAATATTTTTTTTTTCGTTAGAATAATATTTTTTAACATAAATCTTATATGCATCAATATTCAGAAATATTACTATTATTATATTTATCAGTCCCAAGATATCATAAAGTACTGCTCTATTTTCTGTTAGCTTTAATTATTCACTATCCATATTTAATTATTTAACTATTCACTATTCATACATTTTTTTTGTTAACTTTAATTATTCACTAACCATATTATATATCCATATATAATACGCTCCCTTATATATGGGTTTAACAATTAATTCAAATTTTTGATGAACATTTTTTAATAAAGTTAACAAAAAAATGTATTATATATAATATGGACAGTAAATAATTAAATAAATACGCTTGGAAAAATGATATAATTGCAAAAGCACTTTAAAAAATCGGCAAATAAATAAATTTCCATTTATTTCGAAAAGATATTTCATATAAATTCAGTTGACCTGGTATAAAACTTTTTTAATTTTCATCGAAGCATTAAAAAATACTTCCGATAATTATAATAATATCATATTAAAGAAGGAGGAAGAAAATTCAAATTATCATATCCAATTAATTTTGATGTATTTAATTGAAAGAAAATAAACAATTAAAATTACATTTAAAACAAAATTTTTAAATTAACACTACACAGAAAATATTGTTATCACAACAGGGCTGAATAATCATGAAAAGTGATCAAATCCTTAAATGTTTGATCATTTTTTTCTTTTCTTGTTTCCTTTAAAAATTATTCGCAAAAAAAAAACCTATCATTTCTCTATCATGTTTGATAAGATAAGATAAGGGAGAGAGATAAAGAGAGATAGGAAAATAAACAAATAAACAAACCATCGTTCTACAGGATGTCGTGTAGATAGTTGATCAATTTTGATTTGAACATATCCAATTAATGTTGAACGATCTTTCTTCTTTTTTGCATCCGCTTCACGATATAAATTGATGCAAACATTTTCCAGTTTTGGTATTGGACTAAAATTTTGAAAATTAACAAAATTCATTAGAAGAAAAAAGATCAAGTAAATGTATTTGATTAAATTAGGCATTAGAATTTGAATGAAATAATATTTAGATGTCATTAATTACTTCAATTATTCATTGTTTTATAAAAGTTATTTTCAAATATTTCAAATATCAACGATAAAAAGTAATCATTTGTAATATTTTAAATCTTTAAAACAAAAATAAATTTCGAAATTAAAAAATAAGTTAAAGATTTGTAAAAATTATAGTAAAAAAATGTGACAAAAAATGGAAAATAAAATAAAATATAACCTAAAATAACATTACCTAAAATAAAATAAAACTGGAAAATAAACCTGAAATAGAAGTGCTCGCCCCAGAAACAAATATCACCACGTGGTTTAGCCGATGTTCGGGCGTATAATGTCTTATCGAGACATATCTCGCAGTAGTATTTCCGTTTAACCGGAACACCTTTTGCTTCCAAAATCCATACTTCTAGCGAATTTTCTGTTCGACACATTCGATCACGTAATGGATTTGCCGTACGCCGTATACTACAAAAAGTAAGCACTGAGTAAAAACAATCAAAAACAATAAATGGCTAAACAACAATCTAAAATAGAAAATACTTATATTTATCAAACGTCGGCCGAATTTTGACCGAATAAGTGAGATTCAACAATGACTATAATGGAAATTGATTACAGCACATCTGTTCCGGATTTCATCTTCTTCAGTATACCGTAAATTCCGATTTCTATCTCACGTATTCTTACACTAATTTTTTATTGTATTATATAATTTTAAATGAAAAATTGATCAAAATTAGCACTACGACATTAATTCGTAAGAAGTCCCATGAAATCCGAAAAAGAAATGTCTGCCGAATAACTCACATCAATTAATTTACTAATTTCTATTGATTCATTTATTCCATTTGTGTTAATTGGTCCAAAAAGAAAGCGCTAATTGGTGAGAAAATCATAAAAGAGTGCAGAAAATGTAAATGACATTTGTAATATCACTATAACAGAAATTTTTTAAAATGAATTTTCAAATCCGATCATCTCTCCCGACAGTTTAAAATAAATTTAAGAAAAGAAACAAAAAGGATCGGAATTAATCAAAATGAAAAAATAAATTGTAATACGAGCAAGGAAAAAAATTCCGGAAAATTTTAAATAAATCCAATTATAAGAATAAATTCCACAAATATGCAAAAATTAAAAATATATATTTCGACAAAATTATGGAAAAAAAATTCCAAATCACTTATTTCAATCATTTAGAGATGTCCATTTTTGACAATAAATCAGTGAAATATTAGGCTTTTTGAAAAACGAGGCCAATGATACTAAGCCGATCGGTTAAACCTGTCCCAATTTTTAAATCCTTCTATTTATTAATCTAAAATAATGTTAACCTATATAACTTATAAAATCCTTTCACTAAGAATTTGTTAACAATTGGAGTAAATTTTATAAGAAGAATTTTCAAAATTTTATATCACATTTAAAAAGGAAAAATTTTATTTTGCTTTTTTAATGACTAATTAAATAAACAAATTAAAAATAAATAAATAAAATGGAGGATAAAATGAATAATCTCATGAGTGAATGAAAAACTGATAATAAATAAAAGAATAAAATAAATGAATAAAATATACCAGATAGTAAAATATTATTTACATAATGTATATATATATTTACATAATCTATATGATATGCTATACCGGATGATCGGAAATTTTATGCTAAATACTAATCCCGTAAATTATCACTTTACATCGTCCAATTTTTTCATAAGATCAATTTAGCAATACTGAAAAAAAGACACACATAGGAAATATGAAAGGGTGGTATGTAAAGAGATGATACGAAATGACGACAATTTATCATTGATTTGTTAATGGCTTTTTTTTCTTTACCGACAAAAAAAGAATTTTGAATTATTTTTCGAAATCAAATTTTTCAAACTTTCATAAAAATCAGAGAGGAAAAGAAGAAATTTGATTGAATTTTTAAATTTGAGAAAAAGAGGAAAAGATTTGAAATATGAAATTTGAAATGTAATCAAACAAGTCATTTTGATTTGATGAATATTTTAATCAAAGGAAAAAGTAGTGGAAAGATTTTATTTGTAAATATTGCATGCATATTTGTAATAAATGAGGTTAAAAAGAATTATCAGGAATATAATTGCGTGTATTACGGTATTTTCCGGGAGGTAGAAATGGATGATGAATAGAAGATAAGTAGTGGTACTTGTATTGAAGTATCATATTAATATATCGTATGCTGGTAAAATGTGTTACTACAATACGAGAAAATAGAGTTAGTAACGTATTCAAATTAGATATATTATTGAAAATCTTTAATTTCGATATAATTTTATAGAAAATAATAATTCTTATCGGAACAAAATTTCTTTTACTTTTTTTGCCTAAGAAATTTTTATTCCCGCGATATACTGGTTAATGTTTGCGAATTTACAATGTTTACAAATTTATAAATTTACAACAGATATATCGTCGTCATAGATCATATATGAAATCTTAAGCATTTACCTGTTTTAGCAATTTCTACAGAATTTATCTACAATTATAGAAAATATAAAAATACTGCTTAAATAAATTATAATTGCAAATTTCATCCAATCAAATTTCATCTAAATAAATTATAATTGCAAATTTCACTTAAAATTTTAAATTAAAAATTTAAATAAAATTTTAAATTAAAAATTTAAATAAGATTTAAAATTAAAAATTTAAATATTAGACATATTTAGAAATACGAAATGAACTCATCGAGGAAGGAAGGAGAGAAATAGAGAGAGAGAGATAGAGAGAGAGAGAGAGAGAGAGAGGGAAAAAAGAGAAGAAGAAGGAGATTATTAACATTAACCTATCATCATTATTATCATAATCATCATAATTATTACCACAATTAGCGAATGTTTTCTATGAGTTCGAAAATTATTACTAGATTGGTCACAATCGACTATTTCATACAGACAGATTTTTATCCTTTTCATCTTTTGGGTGTAATTATTTGGTCACACCTTTAAATGAATGATTTTATTAAATTGTAAATACCAATTTTGGAATTTTCATAAATCGGTCATTTTCAAGGATAAATAATAATTCACAAAATTTCAAATCTATCTAATTTCTAATTTTATCATGTTTAACCAGTGAATATTTACAAAACATTAAATATGAAATAAAATTTGTAAAATAATTTTTTTACCGAATTATTTATTCTATTCCTATTGTACAAGAAAAAACTTGTATTATCTTTTCCTATTGATTTAATCTAATAATTATGGAAAGTTTTAAAGGCAAGATCAAATTCAACAAACTTCATGTTATTCCTATATTATCATACATTATCATAAATGAAATATCTTTCCCTATTGATTTTCTAATATTTATGAAAAGTTTTTACGGCAAGATCAAACTTAACAACTTCATATTATTCCTATATTATCATACATTATCATTAATGAAATAAATATCTTTTCCTACTGATTTTCTAACACTTATGAAAAGTTTTAACGGTAAGATCAAATTTAACAACTTCATATTATTCCTATATTATCATACATTATCATTATCATAAATGAAATTCAAATTATTTTAAACTGATCTAAAATTTAAAATTTAAAAACTTTATTCAATCTATCTACGGGTGTCAGAATAAAATTACTGAAAATTTTTTTTTTGAAAATGAATGTAAAAAAAAGGAAATGATTCAAAAAATAATAAAAAGTATTTGTTGTTGTATTTGTAGCATTGAAATCTTTTTCCTTCTTTCTCTCTCTCTCTCTCTCTCCCTCTCACTCTTCCTTTTCTTTTTCTCTTTTTGTTAGCATCAATTTAATTTCTATCAAATCGATCAATTTTATGCAACACTTTTTCTTCAGCAATCATAAAGAGCTATACAACGATTACAAAGGCAAAGGCTGGCAAGAAGAAGAAGAAGAAGAAGAGAGAGAAGAATAATAATTATTTATATATTTTTAGATTTCAAAAGACGAAGAATATGTATATATATATATATATTTATTTGTATAATGTTTGCAATAGTTTTCAAAATTTTAGGTAAATAAATCGTGAGGATTGAAAATTTTCTTTTATTTTCAATTTTCAAACAATTCGCTGAAAGCAATAGTGCTGCAATGAAGATAATGTATAAATATGTTTTTGTTTACAATTTTAAATTAATTCATAAAAGATTGGTTTTTGAAAATTTAAAGAAATAATACAACAATGTAGCTGAAATTTACAAATCACTCATTTTAAATTAATTAATAAAAAATTAAATCAACCACAATAAAATCAATTATTACGTTCTCTCAACTTTTCTTATTATTTCTTTAATTAATTAATTATATAATCTATATTTTTCTTATTTCTCTAAATAATTGATCATATAAACTATATTTTTCTTACTTCTTTAATTAATTAATTATATAAACTACATTTTTCTTATTTCTTTAATTAATTAATTATACAAATTTCACTTCACTTATTATTGAGTTTATAAATTTAGTAATAAAAATAGAGAAAGAGCAATTGTTTGTATAAAATTAGCAACAGTTTTTTTCTGCATAATTTTCATAAATTTTTAAATTTAAATCTAATTCAAATTTAGAATATTTTATTTGCCAAACGTTAACACATCTTCAACGAATATTTGCAATCAAAATGCATATAATAAGCAGATCCTAATATTCATTATAATCATTAGCTATGCTAATTTGATAACATCTACTTAAACGAGAATATCTTTGAAATACTTTAATTCTTTTGTTCGAAGCATTATTTCATTCAAAAATTAAATTTATCGTTAAGTCGAAAACATATGCTTCCTTTTCAATGAACATAAATGAAGCTAGCATATTTTTTTTTTGAATCGAAATACAACAGGTATTTCAAATAAATATTCACGTGAAAATATTTTAAAACAAAAAATTTTTTAATTTAAATTTAAATTAAAATTTAAATTTCTAAATTGTATATGACTAATAAATATTTTTAATAAAAATATTTGCAAAAATATATTTAATTGTAACAATTTTTTTTTTTAATGCAATAATTTGCGTTCTAATCATAATCATTCGATGCATATCAATCAATTGATTATTATCATTCTTATCATTTCACTTTTTGTATTTGAGATATTTTCCATTTTGCACTTCATCATACATTTGGAATGTTTTCTTTCTTTCTTGAATTTTTTCCCAATAAATAAAGGAAGAATAGAAAATACTTAAATAGTTTAAAAAAATATACAAAGATATAATTTGGTTATTTTTTTTTCTATTACCAACTTTGGATATATCATTTAAAATATTTATATATGTATGTATGATATAACATTATAACTAATAATATTTGTAATCATGAGCGATAATAATAATAGTAATTAATTAGAAATTAATTATCTTATCTTTTTAAGAGAAAAATGACTGTCATAAATGAAGCAGAAAAAAAAAGCATCAATTAAAAATTATAACCAAAATTGTTTAAAGAAAACGATGACAGACTGTCACAAATGAGTCCAAATGTGATGGTGTAGAGGACAATGATAAATGAATCCTACGATCTATCATTACTGATTATAAGATATCGATATATTAATATATGCACACACAACATACACATGCATATGCATAAATACACTTATATATATATATATATATAATTACAATTTCATTTCTCATTAATCAAGACTGCCAATTAAAAATTAATTATCTCGTTCTTTTAAGAGAAAAACGACTGTCATACATGATTATATATATATGTATATATAAACCATTAAAATTAAAAGAACTTTTAATGTAAGCAGATAATGAAGACGGTACATAATTAATGATTATCAATAGGCAATGTGATGACAACTCATTAACTGTCATCGCTTTGTGCCACCAAATATATATTTGATATTTTATCAGTAAAATTTTGAACTAAACAACAAATCAGCATAAATTCATATTTGAATTTCATAGTAAAAAAGTTTGCTTAATAAAAATTTTCCAGCAATATAGTAATACGATATAGTAATATATATTGTTCTCCTTTAGCTATGCAAATTTTTAATTTTCAAAATTATTAATAATTAAGCATATTTTACCTGAGAAATGAAAGACTAATTATTTATTAAAATGATTAATTATTAAAAATTGTGAATTTTAAATAAATAATTGTTTCAATTACTAATAATATTTAATTTCAATAATCACTAATTATTTATTAAAAATCGAATTTCTCATATAAAAGGACGAAAAAAAAGATTGCTAAATACAATTTGCGTATAATTGACAATAATTAGCGTAGGAAAAATAGCAAGAGAGAAAGAGTGAGGGAGTAAGGGTAGGGAAGAGAAGAAAATAAGGAAAGAAAAAACGAAAGATAAACTGACAAATGATAAGCTATTATCAATAATATTTATTTAAAAAGTATAAAAAACTGGACAGGATGAAATGGAAGGAAGGAAATTTATTATTTTCACTTTCTCATGCTATTTTTGATAGCGAATTGTATTTCGATGTGCCTAAATTGAAATGAATCGTATTTTGGTGTGCCTAAATTGAAGTGAATCGTATTTCGATGTACCTAAATTGAAATGAATCGTATTTTGGTGTACCTAAATTGAAATGAATCGTATTTTGGTGTGCCTAAATTGAAATGAATCGTATTTCGATGCACCTAAATTGAAATGAATCGTATTTCGATGCACCTAAATTGAAATGAATCGTATTTCGATGTACCTAAATTGAAATGAATCGTATTTTGGTGTACCTAAATTGGAATGAACTGTATTTTGGTGTATTTAAATTAAAACGAATTGTATTCGGTGCACCTAAATTGAATTGTATTTTGGTGTATTTAAATTAAAATGAATTACATTTCGATATACCTAAATTGAAATAAACTAGAATTTGGTTATCTAAAATGGAAAAAAAAGCGAAAAATTAATCGATTGATTAAAATATCAAAAACTTCATATAGCTATAAAGATGAATCGGCAGAAAAGATAAACAATAATGAAATGTGATACTTGTGAGGTATGGAAAAGTACAAAACATGTTTTCTATTATATGTGAAATAAGCATTTCCAACAACAAAAGAGAAGAGAAGGAAATTTTAACCTTCTGATAAAATCAAACCAATAAAATTTAAATAAATTTTTCTTTCCTTATTTTTTTTAATCAACCATAAAAAATTACTCAATTAGAATTTTACCTCAAAATTAATTCTAGAACATATAAAAGAATCAAGAAAACAAGTAATCATATTTACATGATCTATAAAAATAGACAATTTCTTCGTTCTAGCTATCAGTCATTTCCCCATCACTGAACAACGGTCATCACATAATCCACAATAATTTACGGTCATTTTTTATAAGCCATGGTAAGCTATCAGTTATTGGCTATTTCATAAGCTATAAGAAATTATTAGTCAAAGTTATTATAACTCATCGTTATTTTATAAGCTACAACAAACCACTGGCTACTTTATACGGCACTATTAATATGACCATCAAAATTCTCCAAAGTTCGATGATGTTATGATCTTTTTGTTGGAATACATTTTTTAGTTTCATTTAAACTTCTTTTTTTAACTTTACTACTCTTCATATAATAGTGATACTTTTTGATTAATGAAATATTACAACATATATATAATGAACTAAATAAACTTGTATCATAAAATTCGTTGAAATATGAGGAATCAAAATGTCTCACTATTGAGATTTATCAGCTAATCATTGAGTTATTAATAACATTTTTATCAGAAATTTATCATCATTATCAAATAACTCGTTCAAAGAAATGAAGCGAAAGCATTTTGCATGAATACTTCCAATACATTACAAAGTATATACCATATATATATATATACTTCATTGAAGTATCCAAATTATCAAATAATAAATCAATTTTGAATGAAAGAAATATTTGAGAAAGAATATTGGCATGAAAATAGTTCATTTCCTCTTCCCTATAAATCAAACTGTAAAGATTCGTGTTAAGCTATTGTATGAATAAATCGAAATTGGACCGGACTCGATGACCTTTGAAGATGGAAAGAGAATATATTTTGAATGCAAACTAATATTATATATATAGCATAATATATTTTTATACATATATAATCGGAGGAAGAATTTAACTAAAATTATAAAATAATTAATAGAAAAGTGGAATTAATTAGAAAAAGACATGCATTACTACACTGTCAATATAACTTTATAATTTGCATTTTATTTTAGCAAAAACGAAATTTCTCTTTTTTCTAAACTTAATAGGAACAAATTAAAAAATTCTAAAATTCGATTAATTTTTCCATTGTTTTCTAAATATTCCTAAATTCATTTAATTGTCGATAAATGAATGCAATTAATGAATGCTATCTGAGGCAGGTAAAAAAAAGATTAATCAATTATCATATTCATTAATTAATTACAATGAAAAAAAGTTTCCATTACTTTCGTTGTAAATTTTCAAATTCATATCTTTAAGCGACATAATTATTCTAAATACATTTTGATGTTTGAAAAAATTCAATTTAAAAAGGTTATAAATGAATATGGTCAAAGATCAGCCGACAGACGAAAGATACGAAGAAATGATGAAAAAAATTGAAACATTTAAAAGATGAAAGAAATCTGATAAAGAATTGACGATGAGGTGAAAGATGAAGAAAAAAAACGAAATGACGGAATGAAATTTGAAAAAAATTGAAATTGATCCCTAAAGATTTTTATCAAAGTAAAAAAAAAAAAGGAAATTATATGACAAAATGTTGCATCAGTTTCTAAATGTAGATTTAGGAATGTAGAATGGATGCAATTTAGGATATAGAAATGTAGAATGGATGCAATTTAGGAAGAGGATACAGTGGGAAAAAAGTAAGCATTAGAAGTACGAGCGGAAGGGAGAAGAGCTCTGAAAATGAAATTGAATTGTCGAGAGATGCGGTATCGATGGATGCGCAAACATTCCTATACAACATACATCTATCTATCTATCTATCTATTCAACCATTATCGTTGTGAACCATTTTATCTTAAATGCTTGTGTGAAAGAGAGATGGGTAAGATTGTTTGGTTTATGCGATAAAGAGAGAAGTAAAAGAGAAGCTATATGATTAATTAAAATTCATACACCTTAGAAACAAAAACAGTAACAATAAATAGAGTTGAAAATAATATATCAGATAAATACTTTTTGTCAATGTTCCTAAAATGACCTCTTTGAAAGAGGAAGAAAGAGAAGATGGACGAAAGCTATTTGAGTGCATGATTACTGCGGTCACTATGGTCAATGAATGATTTGGTAGACATTCAATTCGTCAATACGAAATGTCATCTGATTCAATGACTTTTAGATGGTATATGGAAGAGACAGAAAAGAAAATATAAAGCTGTTATAGATGTAGAATTGAGAATTAAAAATTTTTGAATCTCAAATTAACAACATTGAAAATTTATTTTTCGTTATTATTACATAAGATAGCAAATGATAATTTTATAATATCTGATGCAAACCAAAGAGAGAGAGAGAGAGAGAGAGAGAGAGAGAAAGAAAATAAAAGATAGTTTGTAAAATAAGAAAAATTTGAGAGCAATACATAAAGATATGTGAAGCTATAAAAATAGACGAAATATTTTTCAAATTGAAATTTGTTTCTACGTTTTTTCCTTTTTCCCCTCTTTTCTTTCTTTCTTGGAAAATCCTAAAATGAATAGAAAATAAAATTCGATCGAAGAGAAAGACGAAAATGACCTCTAAATTATAATAAAAATTTTTTTGAAAAAATGTAATATCTTTTTTCGCTTCATTTCTTTCTTCCTCTCTTTCTCTTTATTTCTTTAGGAAATCGAAACAAGGATTGAAAATGGATTAGTAAGAAGAATAAATAGAGTGCTCTAAGAAAAAGGATTATATAGTAATTAGATGTATAGAAGGAATATTAAGAATTTTAAATTTTGCACTTTTTAAATTGCAAATTTTACATATCAATTTATTTGCAATGATTTTTAATAAATGTATGATAACAATATACTTATTAATTGCAATATTTATTCGTGCGTTCGATTGAATTAATTATTCATTCGCTAATATATGAAAATATATTTGCATGCAAAAAAATTAGTATAAAATGAATTTTTGAATAATTATTATTGGTTAAAAATTTTGAAATATTGATTAAGTATATATCTTTAGAAGGAATATTAAGAATTTTTGATTTTGCACTTTTTTAAATTGCAAATTTTATATATCATCAATTTGTTGTTTCCAGTGATTTTTGATAATTGATGAATTTTTAAATAATTATTATCGATTAAAAGAATTAATTTTCCTGAAATATTAATTAGGTAAGATTTTAATTTGCAATAAAAAGAAAATGCTATCAATTATTTTATTGCATTGTATTATCACTTCAAATTTTACCATCATTTCAATATCAGCTAAAATTCTAATTCTAACAGACTGAAAATGAAATAAATTAGAAATTAAGAATCTTCCCCTCCCAAAACAAAGTTCGATCTAAATGAAGATACTGGTAAAAAAAGCATAGAAGAAGATGGTTCATGTAAAATAATAATAGGAATTATTTAGGACTGTTAATTTTGCATATAATTTCCAAATGTATCAATCATTATGATATGCTTAACTATTTTTACTTTTATTAAATAGACATTTAAAAAATAAATCATTCTTTATTTTTAATTATTATTAAATTCATTTATTATTAAATTTTAGAATTAAAGAAAAAATTTTTCAAATTAAATTATAAAATAATTTAAGAAATTCATTTTTGATGACATCTTTTCATCAAAAAGGCTGGTAAAATCATACTAACCAAAAAAACATTGATGATTAAAAAATATTTTGAAAAAAAAAACAATTAATTAATTAACCTTTCGATGCGTTCACGTGAATCACAACTGTAATAGGTATTTTCCGCTTTGAAGCAATTCGATACATCAACAACTGATGGATGAATGGAATGAATTTGCTTTTCTGTTCCATCTGAATTTATATTATTACTGTGTTATCAATAACAGAAAAGATTCAGGCTTTATATATATTTTTTTCCTTCTAAAATATAAGAAAGATTTATTGCTATCCCATTTATATAATGAAAATTTAATTCAAAATTTGAATTTTTCAAAAAACAAAAAAAGTATAGCGTTTAAATTAAAGATAATGCTATTTAGGATATTTTCGGATATACCCGGATTTGTATTATAAGTAAAGAATACTTTACCTATAATGAAATTAATTCAATTCAAAACTTGAGAAGGTATTTAGGATATTTTCGGATATATCCAGAATTGTATTTTAGGTAAAGAAAAAAACCAAAATTTCATAATTTATATGAAAGTTGAAAATATTGAAGATATCCTTGGATAAAAAAAGAAACTCAATTAAGTTGAAAGTTAAAATAATTGAAAATATTTATCTTATACATGTTAATAAGTATTTTGGATATTTCCCGATTTAATATCAATAAATTTACAAACCTAAATCGATCGTATGTGTAGCAGATGAGTAAGCTAGTAAACTTTCATGCGAACGACATGGCCGGAATGAATTCTGATCTCCTTGTGGTATCGGATACGGTCGAAATGTTGAATGACGATAGGATTGAATTGGTAATCCGTCATCATTGCATACATTTTCATCGGATTGTTGCAGAATATTATTTGTTATGCTAAAATTTCAAAATTTTTTAAATTATGAAAATTAAAATTTGAATTTTATTAGTTAAAAAAAATTTTGAAGAAATCTTTTGAAAAAAAAGTTATTTTAAAATATTTAAGCATTATTCAGAAAGAAACATAAGAAGAATACCTTTTAGTATTTAAATTATTATTATTTGTTATTTTGGTGGATTGACATCGTTGTATGCAAATTGATGATGACGAATGATGACGATGACGATGATGATGATGATGATATGATGATGATAATGATGGTGATAATGATAATGAGGAACGAAATTTATTAACAAGTGATAAGGATGATGAACGAATTGTCTTTCTTGTATTATATCCACAAATTGTATTAGAAATAAATCCCATTTATTTTCTAAGAATTAAGATTTTAGTTTCGCTTTTTTTACTTTCGTAAACATTGTAAAAATGAATTTTGAAAGAGTGAAAAATCATTTAACGAAGGCATAAAGGAAAAGAAATGAAAAGAAAAAAAAGATTGGAACGAAAAATTTCGTAATAATTTTGAAGATATATGAGTTATGGATAAAACCGATGATAGATTTCTTTTTTCAACAAATGTTGTCGTAACGATCTCATCTTGAGATAGAATGGAAAAGCCAGCTGAGATGCAATTTGAGAACCGGATAACAATCCGGAAGATTATCAATCTATGAAAGTGATAAAAAAATCTACCAAGAGCTTATTTTAGAAAATTTATGAAGAATCTGTTAAGAGTATATATTTCAGAAAATGTAATAGCAATTCAATATAAACATGGGACATTGGGACATGCTATTTCAAGATGAGACAACAGCCACTTCCTCTTTCCTCGAAAAAAAAGATTAAGCGAAATGGTTTTGGGGTCGGATGACAATGTGGAAAGTCGACCGGGGAATGCTGTTTAGGGACTGGATGACAATCCAGAAAACTGATTTGTGAATGATAAGAATATAAGGAGAAAAATGAAGATTAAAGTAATTTTCGTTTTTTGACAGACATTAATAATCGATAAAAATGATAAAGTCAGCGATAAAATTGCGTGTATTGATGAACATTGCTGATGTCATGAGCAGGAACTTATTTGAATGATCGCATAGGGCGGGAGAAGGAGCGGGGGAAAAGGATGAGGGTAAAGATGAAATCTTGAAGAACATCAACAAGAGCGCTAGAAGCGGGAAGAAGAAATAGAGAGAAAAAGTGTGAAAGATGAAATAGAACAATAAATTAAGCAAAGCATACGAATTGCAGTGATGTAAACTGTAATAATAACAGGAAAAATGATAATGATAATAATATTATTGTAATAATCTGTAATTAAAATTGCTATTGAAAGCAATATCGTTATAAGAATTTTAAATTAAAATTGAATATAATTATTTAAATTATATTTTAAGATTTATTTGAATAAATTTATTAATAGACGAATAAAAATAAGAAACTATAAATAAATCAAAAAAAATATATCTTTTAAATAAAATACACAAATATAATTAAAATTTCCAAATGATGTAATAATTAACATTTCAATAATTAAAATAATTAAAAAAATAATTAAAATTTCAGGAAGAAAAAAAGGAATTAAAGAAGAATTCATTTTAAGAAATTATTTGAATATAAATGAAAAAAATTGCGATTATTTTATTCACATTAAATTATTTATATAATAATTTAAAATTTAACAAAAAGTGAATGATTAAAAGTTATCATTAAGTGATAAGAAACAAATTAAAATATTGCTCTCTTTTTTCCTAATTATATTATTTAATTATTTATAAATTTTATATTATATATGACAAATATTATAAATTAAAAAAAATCTTATAGTTTAATCGTGATAATAATTGATTTATATATGTAAATTATTTAAATTTATAAATTATATACATTATGTATGAAAAAAATTGAATTGTAAATTAAAAAAAAATAATTATAAATAATCTTATAGTTTAATTGTGATAACAATTGATTTATACATATGTAAATTATTTAAATTTATAAATTATATATTATGTATGAAAAAAAATTGAATTATAAATTAAAAAAAAATCTTATAGTTTAATTGTAATAATAATTGATTTATATATATGTAAATTATTTAAATTTATAAATTATATATTACGTATGAAAAAAAATTGAATTATAAATTAAAAAAAATAATTAAAAAAATCTTATAGTTTAATTGTGATAATAATTGATTGTATATGGTAGTAAAATATTTAATAAAAATTTCAAAAATTTCCACAATCGCTATAAACAAATTCTAATTACAGTATTTTACAATTATTTCTTTTCATTTCCCTTTGCAAGTTGTATTTCTAATTTTCAACAATTCTATTAAATTTAATTTCCTTCACTTTTTTCTTACCCGATTATAGAAACCGGATCTACCACAATTTTCTGCACTTTTCCTCATCGATTAACTGGATTTTTCAATCAATGAAAAAATACAAATTTCAATCATTGAAAAACACAAAATCTCAAATATATTAGTATGTAATATTTTCGTTATATAATAAATAATTTATCCTATCAAAAAGTAATAGAAAATAATGATTTCATACTGTTGGTTATCAATAATTAATTATAATTAACTATTATATAATTTCACATTGTTAATAATAATGGTAATTATTGACAGCTATTTAATCAAATAACCAAATAAAAAATTAATATTGGTTAATTAAATACAACTTTTGTTCAATTATATATAAGTATATAATAAATAATTTATCCTATCAAAAATTAACCGAAAATAATAATTTCATATTGTTGGTTATCATTAATTAATTATAATTAACTATGATATAATTCCATATTGTTAATAATAATAGTAATTTAATTAATTAATCAAATTTAATTTTCATTCAATTAATACTATGCATATTGTTAATAGTAGTAATTAATCAATTAAATTTAATTTTCATCTAATAATATTAGTGCTATTCTTATTTAATAATCAATGTTAAATTTAATTCTATTTTTCTTTTTTTTTAATTGACAGCTATTTAACCAAATATTAATGTATTAAATCATTAAAGAAAAAGAAAGAAAATTGTCGGAATTAGCAACAAAAAAATCAAGCAAAAAAGAGAGTGTGATAAGAAAGAGAGAAATATTTAGAGTTAATGTTATTTATTTAGTAAAAAGATTAAAATAGCAAAAAATGATAGATGAAAAGAAAAGAAATGCATTTGTACAGCTAATAGAATTATTGATAAATGAAAAATTTCGTAAAGAACTGAAAAGATAGAAGACAACGTATTATTCAGCTGTCAATATTTTTTTGTATGATATTTTTACAATTTAAAAAATATCGATTAGTTAATAAATTAGCCAATGGATAGTTTTGTTTACAGCTTTTTTCTTTTTAAATTTTATTAAGTAAATAAGATACGTATAAATTTAGAATTTAATTAGAATTTAATTAATTTATAATTTAATTCAGAATTTCATTAGTTTCAAGTGAATTTTTCAAGAATATAGGTATAGGAATACTATAGCTGGTAGGAATGTTTTTTGAACAAGTAAAAATTGTGCTGTTATTTTCCTAGGAAACATGAAATCGAATAAAAGAATTAGTATTGAATATATTATTAAGTATGCAATTTTAGAAGTAATTCTGAATAGAATCTTTTTTTTTTTCACTTTCCTTTTATTTTATTTGATAATATATCAATAGTTGAAATGATATGTTATCAAAAAAAAGTTAGAGTAAACAAAAATGGAACAAATAAAATTGATAAAACATAAAAGAACTTATTTACAAATAATATGCAAATCAATATAAATTATTCAATTTCAGGCAAATTTATTTGACAGCTGTAAATTAATTTTCGTTAAAAAAAAACTAGCATAATATGATTTTCTCATATTTATATGCCTTAAAAATATTTATTACATTTTAATTTATGCAATGAATTTTTGAACGAACCATAAAAAACGATAAAAAACAGTGTTCGTAAAAAATTTGCATATTGCTTGTAAGTTATTGATAAGGTGAATAAAATTTTTGTTGAGTACTTTGATAACATTAATTGAAAATGATAATAAACCATTTCATCTGCTTAAACAGTATGTTCATTGAACTAAATATTCTACAATAACTTTTACTTTAATTATTAAATTAATTTTTGAATAATCAATTGCATGAAAAATGGCCAATTTTCATGTAAATTAAGTAATTAGTTAAAAATTTTATGCAAATTAATAGATAAATCAAATTTCGTGCAAAGTAGTAGATTAATTAAAAATTCGTGCAAATTAATAAAAACGCAAATTAATTAGACGATTCGTTGCAAACTGATATGTTAATTAAAATATTCGCGTAAATTAATAAATTATTTAAAAATTTCGTGCATATTGACAGATTAATTTAAAATTTCGTGCAAATTAACAGATTAATTAAAAATTTTGTGCAAATTGACAAATTAATTCAAAATTTCGTGCAAATTAATAGATTAATTAAACAATTCGTGCAAATTAATGGGTTATTTAAAAATTTCGTGCAAATTGACGGATTATTTTTAAATTTCGTGCAAATTAATTTAAAATTTCGTGCAGATTAATAGATTAATTAAAAATTTCATGTAAATTAATAAATTAATCAAAAACTTACAATTCATTCCGATTTGTCGCACGTTTTCTTTCCAATTTTGTTGCACTTTTGGTACGTTTCAATGGATTACTGCGAAATGGCCTCGAAAAGAAATTCTAAAATAAATTGAAATAAAAATGAGTAATATATTTTTAAGTCATTTCAAACTGAACAAATAAAATCAAATAAGTTGAAAATTATAATATGCGACGAAAATTAAAAATATCATAAAAATAATGAAACAAATTTTAGTGATTAATTTAAAATTTCTTTAAAAAAATTATCACATAATTTAATAAATCAGTTAATTATTCGATGGTTTGATAAAGAACAAAAACAACTGGAAAAAATAGCAGCGAGAATTTATAAAAGATGTGCGGAAAAGATAAGAATGATAAATTAGCATTACTGTAGGATGATAGATTAAGAATATTGTAGGATGATGGATTCGGAATACTGTGTAAGATGCTGGATTACAAGTAGTAGAATATTGTAGGATGGTGGTATACTTTGGAATACTGTGAGATGTTAGATTACAAGTACTGTATTAAATAAAAATATTAATGAGATTATGATATGAAAAAATTTATCAGACTTGTATCAGTCTATTCAATATTTAATCACTGTTTGAATCAGTAAGAAAATTTTAATTGAATCGCCCTAATACCATAATTCATTATCATAGAAATGAAAAGTTTGATGTTATCGTGTTGTGTATGATAGAACACTTTCATCAACGATAAAATATATGCCAGATAATTTTTTCCGAAATTTTTCGATTCTTTAATTAATTAGTCAATCTTGATTAATTCTTAGTTAATTAAGAATAATTGAAATAAAAGAAAGAAAGAAGAAAAAATGAACGTTATGAGTTGTCAAATAAGATTATCATATCATATCAATTATTCATTTCATTTTAAATTTTAAACTTTTCCAATGAATAATTTTTGCAGAAAATGATATTGTAAGAAATTTTGAATAGTTGTAATTTCAATAACAGTTGATCGCTAAAAGCAACATTTAATTAAGGAATGAAATATGTTTGTTTCCATTTGATTTTCAACAATAATTTATGTTTGTTACAGCCACTACTACAAACTATTACAATTGTAAAGATCGTTTTCAACAACTTCCTTTGCCTCTTAGATGTAATGTAATTGTCGGAGATGAAATTTGACAATATCATTCATCAAAGTATTCAGTAAAATTGTCTTTAAAGATGCTATTGAAAATAATAAATTTTTATTTAAGAAAAAGAAAATAATTTTAACCAACAAAAAATATATACATATATATGTATTTTAAAGAAAAAGAAAAATAGAAATGAGTTTTATATCTTATCGATTTAAGCTTTCTTTATTTTTATGATAAATAAAATTTGCATAAATTTCAATATCAGTTGAAATATATTAATTTTGTATTTTATAGTATTTTAAGAGAGAAAAGGAAAAAAGGTAATGATGAAGAAATTTATACCTTATAGATTAAAGCCTTCGTTATTTTATAACTAATAAAATTTGTATAAATTTCAATATCAGTCGAAAATGTATAAATGTTGTATTTTATGGTATTTTAAGAGAGAAACAGAAAAAAAGAAATGATGAAGAAATTTATACCTTATCGATTAAAGTTTTCAAGAAATGATGAAGAAATTTATACCTTATCGATTATAGCTTAAAAGAAATGATGAAGAAATTTATACCTTATCGATTAAAGCTTTCAAGAAATGATGAAGAAATTTATCTTTATACCTTATTTATACCTTATCGATTAAAAATTTCATATCAGTGGAAATATATAAATTTTGTATTTTATAGTATTTCGAGAGAGAAATAGAAAATTGATGAACTTTGTGAATAATAATTTTATTTTTTAAAATTGATAAATTTTCTTTTAATTTCGTTATTTTCACACAAAAACAAAAATAGTAACAAACTTTAAAATTTGCCATTAAAATCAGTGAAAAAAAGGGACAATTAAACTGCAAATGTTATTTTGCAATACCCTATTTCTGTACTGATAACAATTTCAATAGTAATTCCATCACTCTCATACAATTTCTTTTTCTCATCTTTCCATTATTCCATTTTAAATATATTGAAAATGGCTGTATACATTATAGGAAAAGGCAAAAAGTGTTTGATATGAGAATTTCATTTTTACTTTTCGACAAATTAACCAAAATGTCGATTACATTTCTTTTGCTTTAAAAAATAAATTGCTATTGCTATTTTAAGCTAAAATAAATAAAATATAAAATAATAAAATGAATAATTAAAAATCAAAATGAAAAAATTAATTTTATACAATTCAAATTTTAAACGAATCCAAATTTGAAATCTCAAAATTTCATTGTATATAAAATTTAAAAACAAAAAATGAATTTTAATTTTAGGAAAGAAAAAAAATGAAATCAAATTAGATCAGAAATATAAAATATTTATTTTATATTTCATTCACAACTTTAATTTTTACTTTAAATAATTGCATAATTTCAGGAATTTAATATTAAATAATTAATTGGATCAGGAAAATTATTGTTTATGAATTAGAAAAACAAGCTATTAATTTATGATATAATAATTCAGTGAATAATGAATTCAAATGATTTTTATATACAACCGTAATTTAAGCAACCTTTCCGGTTTGAATTAATAAATTGAAGTAAAGAATTGATGATTATTGAAATGGTAACAATTATAGGCGATAAACAAAAATATTGAACTGATAATTGTTGAAATGGTAGCAATTACAGGTAAATATTGAATTTTATAAATTTTACCTGAAATTATTAATTAATACTAAAAAAGAAAAAATGTGAAATATACCGCTAGACGTTGTGGAGTTGTTGGTTCATCAACGATTGCTATACCTTGCCCTTCCTAAAAGAAACGATTCAATTAATATAATATTCGTTTTTTTAAGTAAAAATTAATTGTTCTTTTTTGAGAGGTTCAAATAATTCGAAAATTAAGTAAAATTTGAATTTAAAAATTAATCGGAATTCAAAAATTAATTAATCTATTAAATTTGTTTTTCTTTTTCTCTAACTAATATTATGTAATTTTTTAAATGTTAAACAATTTTCTATTTTGATTATAATATAATTTTACGATTTCTTTTTTCTTTCTTTTCAAATTATTTTACAAAAAAAAAATTATTAAGAAAAATACCTGTTGAATTTTGAAATTAAAGAAAAACAGAAAGACGTCGTGATTTTAAATCGATAAATTTAATTCAAGCGGTTTTAATCGACAGCAATGTGAAATAAAGAATATCAACTCAAATGACTTTGATCAGTAACAATGTGAAATTAAGAATTCCAGTTCAAGTGATTTTAATCAATAACAATATAAAATTTAGAATTTCAATGCAAATGATTTTGATCGATTGCAAATTTAATTATTAATAAATTTAATTCAGATGAAATTGATAAATTGAATTTTAATAATTAATCAGTGAAAACATAATTTTTTAACAGTCCATATATCAAATATTAAATAATCATTTCCAACAAATAAAATGTGACAAAAAATAAACAAATAAATAAATCAAATAAATTAGAATTTGAGCAAAAATTAGTACTCTTAATAATTCTAATTACTATTCAAAAATTTTTTAATTAATTATTAGCTTATCATATTTTTTTTTAATTACCTAAATTTCAAAAACTTACTGATAGTAAAAGTGGTAGCCTAATTCCGGCAACGGTCGAACTTCGATGAAGTAACATCATTATTTTCTTGATTGAATACAAAATTTAAATGTAAAATTTTCCGTTTTCACCTTTTTGACGTTTTTCCTTTCAAATTAATCATAAAATTAAAATTTGAAATTAAATACTAAAAAAGAAATTGAAAAAACAAAGTTGAAGAAAGTGAAGGATAAAATAGTAATAGTAAGAAGGATAATAGTTAGTTATAAATCTTAACAGCACAAATAAATTTTTAAACCACGTATTGATCAAAATGCTCTTCGTTTTTACAACTTGTAAAAACTAGTATACTCTTGAAAAAATGGGCTCGCTTTTTCAGCAAGTTACCTGTTGCAATTTGCTATGTAATACTTGCTGTTGCTGCTTGCTATTCCTCATTTCAATTATATACGAACTTCTTATCAACTAGCTCTACTATAAACTAAACTAAACCAAATCAATTAATTAATTAATCGAGTAACTAGCTAATTTAGCTAACTAACTGACTGACCAAACGAACTAACTAATCGACTAACTAAGTAGCTAAGTAACTAATCAACTAAAATGTTGTTGCTTAGAAGCGTTGATGATTTTATGATGAAATTTAACTCCAAATAATATTTTCACTAATATTATTAATCAATTAATTAATTAGTGAGTAAACAGGTAACAGAGCTAACTAACTGACTAACTAAGTAACTAGTAAATAACTAATCAACTAAGCTAACAAACTAACTAACCGATTAACTGAGTAACAAATCTCCTACAATGTTGCTGCTTAGAAGCGTTGATGATCTTGAGGAAATTCAACTTCGAACAATATTTTTACTAATATTATTAGTAAAACTAATTAATTAATTAACTGAATGATGAACTAACTAACTAGATAACTAACTAGCCGACTAACTAACTAACTAACTAACTAACTAACTAACTAACCAACTAACTGCAATAATACTAGTAGTAGCATTGATGATTTTGAATAAAATTCAAACTTCAAACAATATTATTAACTAAATGCATTAAGATTTAAAAGCTACTAATTGTAATTAATTGATGAATTATTATAATTTCGTTACAATTGTTAGCATAAAAAGCATAAAGTGTAATAATACAAACATATTTAAATTTTACTTAAACATTTATTTATTTCTTCGTTACATTTCAAATTCACAAACAATTTATTATTTGCTTGTTATTCTTTCACATCCTACATTTCTCCTCTATCAATCATTTCCTTCAAACGTCTGTTAAAGTTTAAAAATTTTCATATTTTTAAAATTTATTAACTTGTTGAAATATTAAAAAAGAGGAGAGAGAGAGGTAGAGAGAGAGGAAGAGAAAGAAAGAAAAGAAGAAGCAATAAATATGAATCATTTCTGTTTACTTATAATCTCAAAAATCTTTTTCCTCCAACGATTTCAATAGCATATAAAATTCACGAAAAATTACTTTTAAAAAAAAATATATATTACTAAATTACGAAAAAATTTGAAATATGAAAATAAAAATTAAAAAACTTTTAAATTTTACTTTGAATAATTAATTTTTTTTTAAAAATTAAAATTTCAAACAAATAATTAATTTGGAATAATTAAAAAATATTTTAAAATTTATTTGAAGTAATTACCTTTCATAAAATTAATATTTTACACGAATAATTAATTTAAATTAATTAAAAACATTTTAAAATTTTATTTGAATAATAAATTTTTCGTGAATTAAAATTTTAAACGAATAATTAATTTAAGTGTTTTAAATTATTTAAATTAATTATTCGTAAAATATTTGTAATTACATTGGTAAAGGAAGTGTATTTAACAGTAAGAAAAAAAGAATAGGGAAAATGTCACACATTTTTGAAATGGCAAAAGAATGAAATGATTGATGTTGACAGTTTTTCCATTTTTGATTCATTCTATTACATTCATTTTTCGAAGCCTTAGGGTCAGATAGGCTTTTAATCATTTTTATATTTGTAGCTAAAGCTAAATTATTCCTTAGCCATTTTTTTTCCCCTTATTTCATTTATCATTTTACCAAATAATTAAATTATTTCATACTGAATTGTAATTATAGACAATATTTCGAATTTAATTAATAAATGCTTTTAATTTTCTGAAACTTCTATAATTGATAATTATCAGATATACGTATATTTCTGAAGCTAAATTATTCCTTGGCCATCTTTTTTTTTCCTTTACTTCATTTATCATTTTTTAAATAATTAAACTATTTCAATTTTAGAATTTTAGATTATTTCAATTAGTAAATTTAAATTATAGACAATATTTCTAATTTAATTAATAAGTGCTTTTAATTTCTCAAAATTTCTATAATTGATAATTATCGGATATGAATATATTTCTAAATTCATTTTCGTTTCATTCTTTTTTTTAAGTCGTATAAAAATAGTAGGAAGAAAGACTTTGAAAAAGAAAGAAAAAGATAAGAAAAGAATTTTATAACTTTGAATAAATTAATTTAAGTAAACAAATGAAAGTTTTGTGAATTTAAATAAATTACTCAAAAATATCTTTAAGAGAAATGGGAAGAATTTTATTATAATTCAAATAAATTAATTAATTCAATTTCCGATTAAAAGGAAATGAATAAAAGCATTTGTTTTCTTTAATCTCTTTTTGTCTTTCTCTCTCTCTCTTTTTGAATATCTTTAAGATAAATGGAAAGAATTTTATGATAATTCAAATTTCAATTTCCGATTAAAAGGAAATGAATAAAAGCATTTGTTTAATCTCTTTTTGTCTTTCTCTCTCATTTTAAATATCTTTAAGACAAATGGGAAGAAAAAAATGTGTCGGAAAAAAAATTATATTAATTGATAATTCACATTATTGAATTTTATTATAATTCAAATAAATAAATTAATTCAATTTCCGATTAAAAGGAAATGAATAAAAGCAATTTGTTTTCTTTGATCTCTTTTTATTTTTCTCTCTCTCTCTCTCCCTTTTTCACTCCCTAATAATATCTGTAAAGAATCATTTTCGTTGTTCAATTTTACGCTGCAAATTTTACATTTTTACTTTTTAATTTTACTAATAGAAAAAGACGAAATCGAAAATGAATCATTCCATGAAAATATTTCGATCATTCGAAAGATTTTCACTTTTTTTCTTAAAATTTTCTAAAATTAAAATTTTCATTTTTTTTTAATTAATAAATTAAAATTCCATTAAAGATTATAAATTAATTTTACTGAAAAATAAAAATTATATTCAAAAATATTTTCTTTATGTAAAATTTATTCGTTTAATCAAAATTTTACCAAATATAATATTTCATTAATGATACTATCGTGCTATCATCTATTCTGCCTCGCACCCTGTATTCCGCACCCCGTATCCCGCATCCCGCATTCCGCATCCCGTATCCTGCATCCTGTATCGCGCTTTTTTCCATTTGCTAATTTCTTATAATTAACAAATCCATTCTTCTCCATACCCCGTATCCCACATTCCGTACTCCGCATTCCGTACTCTACATCTCGTACCCCGCATCCCTTACTCCACTTTTTTTCCTTTGCTAATTTCTTATAATTAACAAAGTATCAAAGACAAAAAGAAATTATAAGTTAATTGTGAAATGAATAAATACAAAAATTTCTCATTGACAGATAAATGAAAGAAAAATCCAAAAACTGATCGATATCATCATAAAATGTTTAATTAACTTTACCGTAAGGCTCAATGAAAAGGTACAGTAATACTGATTATATTGCCACAGTAATACTAATTATTTCTAAGTGTATGCACATCATTTTCATATATATATATATATATATAAATTTATTATTGATTAATAAAAGAAATTTAGTATTAATTAATAAAATATAAGTTAATTTAAAAAAATTATGCAATATTGCAATATCAAATTTTCATTGTTTTACTTCAATTTTGCTGCTAATTACCAGCTGTGCAATAGCTAAATTTCTAATTTAACATAATAATAATTGCAATTTGTTAATTAATTAAAAGTTCAGTAAGCTAATTTAAATATGATAATTAAAATGACAAACCTGATAAGCAGTACCATTACGTGTAATAGTTGGAAGATTACGGGAAATATTTCCGTTATTTCCACGTTCTGTTTTAGCATTTTGCCATGCATGGTGATCAAATGTCATCTGTTCGAAGCATGTTTCTGCAATAAAATAAATAATTAAAATATTCAATTTGAAAGAATAAACAAAAAGGTGTAATTTAAAAATTAATTTTACAACAAAATCTTATCAGTCTGATTGTAATAAATGGTTAATTATGTAAATTTATTATTTACTGCAGAAATAAAAACAAACGAAATTTGGAAAAAAAGAATAAATAAAATTTATAATATTGTTTTTTTACTTTCTTTTGCGATATCGAATTATGAAAAAAAATAATTTTTGAAATTTTATTGTTTTAAAAATTATGGTTAAAAGTTTTGATAAAAATATTGATATTCATTTTGATAATTATATTATATATTCAATGTGATACGAATCACATTCTGATATTTCAACAATGTGATGATGCGAAACGATCACTTTATTAATTTTATTTCTTTGTTTGAAATTTTACACTGAAATATCAAAATTCTCAATAGCATTATTCTTTTAGGTCAAAAGCTTTTGAAATTTTAAAAATTAATCGATTGAAATTTTACACTAAAATATCAAAATTTCCAATAGCATTTTTTTTTTGGATTAAAATGTTTTAAAACTTTAATCATTTAATGATCATTTTGATAGGCCTTAAATTAAATTGATCATAAATAATTTTCCATAAATTAATTATGAATAATTAAATATTCACTGTAAATTTGAAATATATAATAATTCGAAAATAATTAAATGCTTAAATATAATTAAACAACTTTGCTGAATTAAATAATTAAGTATTCATTGCAAATCTAAAATACAATTGGAAAAGAAATTTATCATTTAAATTTTTACAAATAATACCTTAGGAAAAGTTCATTATTGACTACCAAAATAAATAAAATATATCAAAAAGTAAAATTTATAATTTAATTAAAAAATTAATAAAAAGAAAAAATTAATTAATTTTTTAAATACATTTATAAATACTAAAAATGAAAAAATTTCAAATACATTTCAAATACAAAACTTTTTTGTAAAATGAATTTAGTTAATCTGTTTTCAGGTTGCTGAATTGAGACAAGAATTGATGGCTCGCGATTTGGAAACAAAAGGAGTGAAATCAGTCTTATGCGCTCGGCTTCAAGAAGCGCTTG
>CAKAEH010001795.1:0-29167 GCA_916381525.1 Cercopithifilaria johnstoni | reverse complement strand
ATACTGGTGGAAAGAAATAAAAATTAATTGTAATCTCTGTTGGAAAGACTCATTCAAACTCATGCCAGCATTTCAAGTGAACTCACTCATATCTTTGTTTTTTACCTTTGAAAATATTTCTTTATTCCTGATATCATTTAATGATAAAATTTTACCATTCCAAAATAATATTTTATTAAAACATAAATAAAATGGAGAAATAATTTTTTTATCAGAAGGATATTTCTAAATATGTGATACAGTGATATTTTTTTGCATAGAATTGAATGGTTTATATCAAAGAAAAACAAATAATAGGAAATATTACTGATGCCATTTGATATTATCATCATAATGATCGATCAAAAATGATTATCAACAATGATATGATATAAAATTATTCTTTAACTATCTGTTAAAAATTATATTTATATAAATTGAAGCTATAAATTCTTCTGTATCTATCATAAATTCTTATCATATTTTCAATCCATTTTTTTCTTATCAAAAAATTACGATAATATAATATAATATATATATATATTGTTTACACTAAAGAAATCTTTTTTTCTTTTCATAGTTTGTAGGGAAAAAAGTTCTTTCTTCCGATTTCTCCTATAATTCTATTAAATAATACAAATGCGAAATTTATGTTAGCATTGTATAATACATATAAAAGCATTTCATTTCATTTCAATCATTCATAGACAATATATAAAAATATATACGTTGAATTTTTCCGGATATCTTTCCAGATATTTTCCATATCATATACTACGGATACAATAAGCTACAGTTATCATGATGATGATTAGCAATTATCGACTGCCTTTTATCATTTTCATCATTTTCCACTTGTCGCTTGTCGCGAAGTCTTGCATGTGTAAGTGATATTTATTATTGTTATTATCATTATTATTATTATTTTTATTATTTATTGTTATTATCATAATTTTTATTATTATTATAACTTATAGGAGTAACACTAACGAAAAAAGAGCTGTTATGAGGTCATTTTGAATAATGTTCACCCATAAAGTATGTGAGAAATATTTTTGTTATACATATGATATTGCTTTCTTACATATATAGAATATATTTGAATATATTATGAGTTGGTAGAAGTGTATGAAATTGAGAAGAAATAGTAAAATGGCTGTCATGTATTTATTAAAGTTTTTTAGATGACATAAAAAAGGATAGAAAGCTGATGTCAAATTTGAAATATTTTCAAATATAATGTTAAAGTTAAATAAAAAAAGATTATTTCTATGATGGAATTCCTTTCTCAAATTTGATTTCCTTCTAAACAACCCTAATAACAAACTTTTCCAAGTTACAGAAAGAGTTTTGTTTTTATAATTAGATGTGAATTAGCAAATTTCAATTGCAGCATTCCCACCAACTTTTACCTATGGTAATGTTGTATTTCAATTAATTCCAAATTCGGAATGCAGAGGTGGCAAATTACATGAAATCCGGAATGTTCAGGCAAAGCTTTCAATTTATTTTTAACATTCTAGTTATAAACAACAATTAACCATCAAAGTATTTATGTAAGGAAAAAATGATTCCAACGATGCATCAGAAATATAGTTTGGATGAAGTGTGACTGAATTTTCGAATTTTTATTTCAATCGATTTCATTTCAAATTCTTTATGGCAACGTGGAACAAAATATTTTGCTCAGTATTAGACTTTTTTTTTAATTACTGCAATTATAAATTTTGGCAAAAATTCAATTATAGGAATTAAATTTCGATTATTAAGATTGATTTTGATTATTAGATTTAGTCTTTATTAAATTACAAACAATAGTTTTATTTTCGAAATTAAATGAATTCGATTTTTTTGTAAAATCAATTTCAAATAATTTCGGCTTTTATCATTCATAACAAAAATGCAAATAATTTTTTGTTTTCATTAGTAACTAAAAAACACTAATATTAGATACCATTTTATTATTGATTCAAATTCTTCCCAAAATAATTTAACAATCTTTTTTATCAATGTAGACTTATTTATTATTATAGAGTTATGTATATATATATAACTTTATATATATATATAAAGTTATCATTATCAAATTATTTCAAATCATGATAAATAACCATATACTTACTTATCTTTCCCTAACAAATCATATTTGCTGAATTTTTTCAGGATCCTGATCAATGCTCACAAGCATGTTTGCATTTCGGATGTGTTGCTGTCAATGTTTTTCAATTAGGAGAATTCGAATTTATGTGTGAAATTTTGGGTACAGTAACGGATGTGATACCAGCACAAGGTGCTGCATGCTATACACCAATTTTTTAATAAATTTCTCTTCAACCAATCTATATTATCATTTGTTTCGCATAAGAAATAATTTTACTAAATGATAAATTTATAATATATCATGTAGTGATTAATTTTAATTCCTTTAAAAAATATTATCATTAATTGAAATGAATTATGTAATTTGTGCAATCAACGAACAGTTCAACAATAAATTAAAAATTATTTTTCATTTTAACCCTTTCCATAATTTTGTTTGTTAGATTGAAAATGAAAAAGTTAGAAAACAAAATAAAGCATCCCAGATTAAAACACTCTAAGAGAGATAGTAATTCTCGATTAGTTTACTGGAAACTAAAAAATTTGATAAGTTTAATTTCTAGAAGAAATCCAAAAGTTTAATCTTCTAACCTAATACTACTAATTTTTTCCCTTTTCAAAAATATAGAACATTATAAATTCAGTATCAGAAATTTTAAGTTTATAACGAGTAACATTAATTAATTATTAGTAAATTAAATGATCATCTTTGACATAAACATATTGAGTATTATTATATATTTGATATTTTAAACAATAACATTTATCCGATTAAGTAAAATTATCTTTATGAAATGCACTGCATCACTAAACTGAATTCTGAAAATTCATCTATTCAAACAGAACCGGTTAGATTAGGTTTAGTTCATTCTGAATTTTCGGATCGTTTATTATTGCTAGTTGATAATCTTTTTCCTCTCTCTTGAACTGTCACAATTTTGACCTATCTTACTATAAGACAGCAAAAATCTTATCATCTAGCATGATACAACATGGAAAATGATAAAGGTAAAAGATAAAAATTATTTAACCAAAAGAAATCAATTCAAAACATTTTTAATTTAAAGCACAAAGAGTATATAACATGAGAAAATACTGATATAACAATTAATATTAACTTGAAAACTTTCATAAAAATGGAAAAAATAATTTCAGCCGAAAACAGTAAGCGATAAATTTGATTCAGTCAGCTTATGCTTAATGAGGAAGAAAGGATAATTGGTTCAGAAACAGGCCTGAATTTCTTCATGACATTTCCTAATTATCAGTTGAAATCACTTGGTTTTTATATCGGTCAGCAATTATTGACCTCTCAATTCGTTTACGGCGTTTTCCGTCGTAAGTCGAATAAATAAAATTTGCTGAATGAATGAAAAAACAAAAATTTCAGCAATTGAAAATAAAAATGGCATAGAAATCTTGCAAACAAAATTCCAATCATTCAAACCTAATCGGTTCGAAGTGTAGAAATTATGTAATTCAAAATAAGATGTTGAAATTTTGAAAAGAATGTATTAAAATATGACGTTTCAAGATTTGCTGAAATTTTAAGATTCATAAGGAGAAGAATCAATCGAAATTTTAAGAATTAAATCGCGAAATCTTCCAACATTAAACATTTCACAACGCTCAATTTACGGTCGATATCTCTTTCTGTTACCCTTACACCGTCGCAGTTGTCTCTCTTACTAGTTGTGGCGGAATAGCTGAATTTGAAATTTGAATAATTTTGATCGTGATGCTGCCGTCGAAATTAGTCGAATTTATTGATAATTTGATCATTGATTCATTGATATCGGTGATAGGATTTTAACAATAATTTCACATATATATATATATATATTCTAGCCACAATAACATGCATTTCAGATGTTTTATTAGATGTTCAAACTTTTTAATCAATGGAACGAATAATTCAAGCAACAATTAATGCGTTAGGTTTTCTGCAAGATGGCGTTTATTATCCGGAACCGGATTGTTTTGGTATGTTCTCGGAAGAATTTTTTTCGACTTTATCTTTCTGCCATTTTTTTCTCATTAGATTCCATTGAACAGGAAAATCATTTTTCTGAATCAGAATATAAGATTTTGAAAACTTTAGAAACAAAAATTTCCAATTTTACTGCAAATCAATTTGAATTAGAAAGTGTGCGCGATTTGGTACGATTCCTGCGGAATGATACGGCTATGGCAGTGGCACGACGTGTTTGCGGTGAGAGAAATATTGTCCGATACGATCTAATTCCGATCATGAAATCACCAACCACGTGTGATAAATTATTCGACATTGCTTTAAGGCATTTTTTCTCATTTTTTTTCCGTAATAAAACGCTAATATTAATTAGGTTCAATAATTAATTAATTCAGATTCGAAGAAGATATATTTCTTTATATAATTATCTTGCTAACAATTGAAGTATTTTGCTCTAGAATTTTTATTTGCCAAGTTGAATCTATGTTTTTAAGTTTTCTTGCATCTAGACTTAACTGGATTAATGTTTTATCAAATAGTAACTTTTACCTTATTATAAATTTTATGTTTTAGATTAATTTTATTCCAAAAAACTTTTTCCTTCCTAGTTTTTCCTGTTCAAATCCGACTCCTTTTTTCATGGTGTGGTAAAAGCCATTGTTCTGGTAATGTTGAAGTAAAATAAGATAGCAATCATATGTGGTTTAGGTTACCCAAGAATATTTTACGGTGCCAAGCTGGCTCAAGCTGTGTTTTTATAAGTGATGGAGTTGTTAGGAATATCTTAATTGACTTCACTATTGCATACACATACGTTTCAGGCTCACAATAAATTTATGCCAACCCGTCGCAATGATGTTTGGTGGACGGCAACCAGAAGATAAGGAGACATGGCTGGTCCATCAAGAAGTAAAGCTGTTTTTGGTTTAAAGCTGTTTTAACTCAAGATGATTCTTAATTAACTTTAGAGTTATCCATTTTATGTCTATCCTTTTTTTCGTCGGTTTGCTGATACTGGAAATGCCATTTTGATTGCAGATCGATAAAAATCTCAGGAATTCCAAAGAAGCCTTCGGTGATGTTCAGTTGTTTAAAGTTTTTGAAAAGAAAGCTGCGACCTATTTTGCTCAAGTATATATGAAAATTTTGTCTGTAAATATGATATAAAGAATTATCATAGAATGAGCTCGAATGTTTCAGTAATCCTGGTTTGTGAGAAGAGAAATATTAAGATTGTGGAGATAGCATGAGATCCAAAATCTAGACATTTTTGACCACGTGAACAGAACAAGGATTCACTTAAATAATTAGTTTGATTTGGACCAATTCAGCTCAGTAGAATCCCAAGCGATTTTGTCCTTCCCTGTTACCAAACTTAATTTGAATAAAATGGATTTAGTTGAAATAAATACTTCTAAATTTTATTTTTTCCAAATACTTTCCAGGATTGGTTAGAAAGAGATGAAGAAACGAAGCTTTTAATCGAAAGGATCTTTGCTTTATCTCGTTATGTCCTTGCTATTGGTGATACGGATTTGGATAAGGAGGTAGGATACATAAACTTTATTGCAGGGTGCTACTTTTATAGATGCCATTTTGTACTTTTATTTTGATTAGTTTTTTTTACTTTCAAAGCTTGTTTTTTTTGGATCCATATTACACACCTGTATGTCGTTGCAGCGTTCATCTCAGGATATCAACAGTCATGACCAATTAGTTCTGGCCTTTCTAGAAAGTGGTTTCGGAAAGCTGCTTGTTGAAATTTCCGAAACTTCAACAGAACGTGATTTTCACTTGTGGATTTTGGAAATTTTTGCAATGATGCTGAAACAACACGTAAATTTTACTAAACTGTCAATTTTCTTTCGGTTTATCAACTCTTTTTCATGAATAATAAGTTAGTGATTCAGGATGTAAGGGATGTCGTGGAAGCTGGAAGTATTCGTACTGCAGATGAAAGAAAGAAACAAGAGATTGAAATGCAAAAAGTTGTTCAACAGGAGACTGAAAAACAACTGAATGGGCGTCGATATATGTCAAGCAGACATACCGCTTTTGCTGGATCTTACATTTTGAAAGGAGTAAAAGCCATTAATAAGGATAACGATATGGTTGTCAACAAGTTCTGTTTTTGGCTTCTATTTTATAAAATCAATTGAAGGAAAGCGAGAAAATTCTGTAAAATTCTTCGAATTAATTTCTTTTGAAAATCTGTTGTTAGGGTTTATAATTGCATTTTTTATACTGAAATTATCTGTTCTTATTTTGTTTTAATGTAATTCCATATCTATAATGACTAATAAGCAGACTAAGACAGTTTTTTGACGATAAAGGTAGGAATACGTTTAATCTATTCTTTGGAAATCAAACCTCTCATGTTGATATTAATCATTGGTTAGTTTAGTTACAGGATTGAAAAATAGATGTGATTTGAGCTGACGAGCATGAAGATTCGCTTTTAAGGGATTAAAATCCAACTGCATACTTAAAATGTTTTGCGGGATTTTTCAGAGTGATAAAAAACTGCGATGAAATCGATCATTTAAATAAGAGGAAAACTCAGCATCGAGTCCCGAAAAACCGGCGGCCATTTGACATTGAAACTAACAAACATATTTCGGTTCTCAATGTGCGTGTAGCTTTACGATCCTTTTGCACAGAAATGCTACGAAGATCCTACTGTCGATTGATTTCTGGATGCAAAGATAATGTAAGTTGATTTATAAGTAAACGATGACATGGAATTCGAATTTTTTCACACAACATATAATATTTAAATTCTCGTTTTTTAACTTTTTTTAATAAGAGCATCATCCAATAGTTTGATAGCTATTAGAGAGATATGGACGAAATCGAAAAGTGCTTACTTAACAAAACTCATTCTAGGCTTTTTCTGGTAAACGAACTTTGGGACAAGACAAAGCTGATATATACTATTTTATTTTAATGCAATTCTCATTGGAATTCTGTCGCTTAGCTGAATTATCTCCTGAATATGTAAGTATCTAATAGTTGTAGATATGAACTTTGAGTATCTAATAGTTGTAGATATGAACTTTGATGATAAATAACGCAGATGTCAGGTTCTAATTCTCATTCCGCATTCGATCAAACATTCCATATATTTTAAGGTATTAGGATCTTTTATGCTTTCTATTCGGAAAGCTATGAAGCTGATGTGATAAGGAATAGCAATCGATGCAGATCATAGAGATTATAGCTTGAATTCATAGCCTAAATAAGGTACCCTGTCATCAATTCAGATAAAAGCTTCACTCAACATAGAAGCATTTCATCATGTTCAAACTCAACTGGACAATTATCTGGAAAAGGCAAGAATTGAGCGAAAGGAGGGACGTATTCACGGGTTACGCGCACAGCACGCCTTATCTGCTTACAAGGAACTGTTACTTACGTAAGTTTTTCTCCTTAACTTTATTTTTGCTTTTCTTTGAAAATTTTTCAATTTTCACTACAAATCGGGTCAATTTTTTACTTTAATAAAGTAGCTCTTCCATCGTTTTAGGTTGAAATCAATCCTGAAATCTGGAAATGAGCAGTGGAAACGGGAGGTAGGATCAGTTTGTACACACATATTAAGAGTTGAAGAATACAGGGATTTGTCAAGTTGTGTTATTCGTAGATTTGTGGTTAGTTAGATTTAAATTCGAAGCATTTTTTCTGCTGCTATGAACAAATTTTTATTTCGACTCCGAGTTTTTTGATTTTTAAAGAAATTATTTAAACATGGTGTGTTGTTGCTTACAATTTTCCAAGACATCCATACAGTGAGACATTTATTGTTATTCCTTGCTTTGGATTTCAGTTCACTGTTTTCAACTGGATTCTGCTTTATTAGCCACGCTTATTTTTGAATGCTAGAATCGATTATTTTATAATTGCATTAATCAGACGATTTCGTGGTCAATTACAATCCTTCGAAAATTATGTGCTTGCAGCCCGGTGTATTCTCGAAAACTTTCTTGCGTAATATTGTGCTTGCTAACCACGCATACATTAGTTTGATTGAGAAGTTTTCCAAGAAAGGGGTGCTGTCGACAGTAATTAAACGTCAAAAGAAGTGGCAACGTAAGTCAAAGAAGAAAAAAAAGCTAGGTAAACATTCCTTGTTGATATTTTAGAAGCATATTATTCTGAATTGGTCTAGTATTTGTATCTTTCCAGATCTTTCGTTTTCTTACGTATAAATCGCTGGGTTTCTTTCAGAAAATACTGTACAGGAATTAAGAGAACCAGATTGGAATTTATGGGATGATATTTGCGAAGAATTGTCGGATGTTATATTCGGTCATATTGAACCAACTATCGATATTAGTGCCATCGATGTGCTTCTGAATGTCGATGACCGAATTCATCAGTGTCTTATTTATTTACTTTTTTTTACTGCCTCCATTTCTCTTGCTGTTATTGCTTCCAGCTTCTTGTAACTTTTATTCTTGTTTTCCCTATTTCAGAGCAATTAGTTGCAGCCAATATTTCATGCGAATTTTAGAAGCTACCATTTGAAGAACTTTATTTACAGGCAGTTTGCAATGCTTATGGTGCAACAAGCACTTCATCAACGGCGTATAGCCGACGCTGTCGGTATATATCGATCAGCGCGTGACTTATGGCCTGCAGATGGTGTATTTGGAACAAACGATATAATGCCTGAGGATGAGTTTCTCGAATTACGTGCTGTCTATTTTGTGGATCTTAAAGAAGTCATTTTCATTTTCATCTCCCTCGTCTCCTCTCATTCTTCTATTGTTTCTCATTTTGTGTTAATTGCTTTTTATCATTGACAGTTTCTGCAAGTTAAAGCGGAGAAAGGAAGAATGCTTGGAATACTTGAATATTAGTAATACCGAAATCCGAAAATTGAATTGTTGACAGTTTTTGATTATTTGATTACTTATACTCGACCATTTTGCTTTTTTTGGAATCATTTTTAAAAATTTTCTATTTATGTATTTTGCTTTCGTTCTTAAACGTAATAAAAATCGAAAATTTAAATTTAAATTGAAAAAATAAATTTGAAAAGCAAACAGGTTGAAGCAAATTGGGAGAAGTGTCGACTAGAAACATACGGGCCGGAGCTAGATGATAGCACAAAAAGCGATGCCCAATTCAATGACGAATTTGATGAAGAGTATGAAGAAAGAAGTGATGAGTCCGATGTTGAAATAAGCATGGTTGAGAAAGAAATCGACTTTCATTTCGATGATTATGTCGCAAAATTCGCACGGGTGGATGTTTTGAAATGGTAATTTATACATTTAATTTATACTTAATTTATACATTTACTGGATGAGATGATACCGTCCTCGAACGGTCTCATCATGCTTATTGTACTTCAAACTTATTTGTTTGGACTACTTTGAAATTGTGTTACAGGTATATCTTTCTATTGGCTGATTTCGAATCTAATACAGTAGAGGTAAACAAGGCAATCTTAAAGCTTCTGCACCGAATAGCTTTTGATTTGAAAATGGCCCCACGTTTATACCAGGTTATTTTCCATTCTTATATAGTTAATCTGAAATATATAGTTAATGCGAAGTAATTTTTATCAAATTTTAATTTTATTAGAATTCTTTTAGGCATTTCATGCATTACACAATGATTCATAATTACAGCTTTCCCTTTTTGTAATCTTCAAGCGACTTGCTGTGCGTTTCAAGGGTCAGTCAATACATGAGATCAAGAAAAGCCAGTATTTTGAAATATATCAATTCGGTTATCATCTATTACGACGATTTTATGTTGATTATCAAAAAATTGGGTCTAAATTAATTCCGGAACTCTTATTCTGGAAAGGCCCCAAAGAATGTCACGAAATTGCTAATGGATATGGAACATTTGAGTAAGTATTGAACGAATAGGCGCCATGTGTTGACTATCAGTTGTGTTTTCAGTTGTTCTAAATTACTTTCATTTTCACTTTAAAGAAACAACGGATATTTAGAAAGTACTAATTTCAAAGCAACATCGGAAATTTCCACATTATGTGTTTACAAAACTAAAAATAAAATTTGATTTCAGAATTAAACAAGATGGTAGTAAAGGCAAAGAAATAGTATGGCCTGAAGAATTAGATAACGAATTAAGAACTCTTTATGAAGAATATTTGCTATTTGAGGAAAAACCTGAAGGTAACAAGAAAAAAAAAATTTCAAGTTTTCTTGTTCGCAATTTTTTAAGCTGTCCTTCAGTATATATATATATATACATGAGTTGATAAAAATTCTAAATTTTAGGTGTTGATATCATTGAATACATTGAGCAAGGTTTATCGCGGCCTCGAACACGTCGACAAATTATTCGGCAAATGAAGATGCTTGGGTTGGACACATTTGGTGCTAGGAATAC
Source organism: Cercopithifilaria johnstoni (assembly GCA_916381525.1). Lineage (NCBI taxonomy): Eukaryota > Metazoa > Nematoda > Chromadorea > Rhabditida > Onchocercidae > Cercopithifilaria > Cercopithifilaria johnstoni. The sequence goes on along the minus strand of CAKAEH010001795.1, from coordinate 18,744 downwards.
TAGAAGGTAAAAGAATTTGACTATTTTAATGAGAAATTGAATCATCTCAGCGTTGCTATTTGTTTTATCTTAAGCTGCTTAATTTGCATAACACCATAGAGAGAGTGGTGAAGTTACAAAGTCACAATATATTGACTCAGTTTCAGCTCTTTTTAGCAACATATCTTTCTAAAAAAATAAGTAATTGACTAAAATAAATTTTGAATAAAATATGCTGTATCTTTTGAGTGCTCTTTTTTTGTAGAGATATGGGAGGAATTAAGTCACCAGTTTTTGCGCCAGAAATTGTCAGCCAAATACATAATCTTATCGAAGAGTTTAATTCAAAAACTCCTTCTTCCCGACCAGGTTCGAATTATTGATATCAGAAGAAGTTTACATACACTTTTGTTTGTCCTCAGCTTAGTAAATCCTTTTGCTCTCGAAGTGGTAGTGTATGAAATTTCAACAAACTGTTAACCTGTTATTGTTGTTTCTTAACTTTTTCTGTGATAATCGGAACTGGAAGAATACACAATTGTGAAGGTTTCACAATTATCGCTCAGTGGAATTGTTAAATTAAATGTAGCGGACTTCACAATATGGGAAATGTTTGAAATTAATCAGTACATGCAGCCATATAGTGTCCGACATCGATATTTCTTATATTCCCCAATTTCTGGATATAATATTTATCGCTTTTGCAGATGATTTGGTTAGTTTTATTCGTAATAATTTGACAGAAAAATATTCGAGAGCAAAAATCATCAAACAACTGCAGTATGGGAGTATATACTATAAACCAGCGTCAAGAAAGAAGTTCGTAAGGAATCAATTATTTTTAGTGCTAATGGCATGTTTTGAAAAATATTTTTGAAATTTCAATTTTGAACGTCTTGTTTGCAGTTAGTTCGTAAATACATCTCTATTTGTGTTTTATCATGTGGGAGATGTATTGGGAAACTTTTTTGTACTTTAATATTCAAAGTGGAGAAACAATTTCTAAACATTTTGAAGAAAATACTGAACAAATCCAATTATTCATTATGTCACATTTCGTACCGGTATACTGGCTGAAATATATGGATTTCTTTACTGCTATTTAGTTTTTTCCACACTGTGATTGGGTTTTTAAATTAGATAATGACATCATATAATCTAAAAGTAAAATTAGTTATGAAATAAATTAATCAAATGCAATGCCAATTTAGACGTTCAAAGGCCTCTCAAAAACTAACTGAACAAAGAGAATCAGATGAAGAAGGGATCGGTGAGCTTTTTGGAGGTCTGTCTTTTTTTCGAAGATCTTTAAATTTATTTCTTACGGCTTAAATGATTCTTGGTCTGGTTACAACTTCAGGTTCCAATACGCTGGGATTCGGCTATCTTTTTCAACGTGACAATGAATGTGGAGCAAAACGGTATTATATATTATCACAACTAGTTTTGATAAAGAACTTTGATAAAGAAAAAGCTTTAATAATTTTTTTGTTCTTTTCTGTTCTCAAATCTGAAATTTAGATTGCTAGGACTTATTATTCATTTATCTTCAGAAAACGAAATAAAACAAACAGATCTACTACGTGTCTTTCACCAGAAGTAAGCTTCTTTCCGTCTTTTTCGTTTTCTTCGTTGTTATTGCATGTTTATTTGGTTATTCGCACTGTCATAAATTAATCAATTTACTATCAACAATGTAATCACCTACTGACGGAGCAAGAAGTAGGAACTGTAAACGTAAAGAATTTGATCCTTTCCCATGCGGGAAAACCTGGTTGAACTATTTATCCGTTAACAACGGAGTTAATACAACTAGAAATTATCGTTGAATATTCAGTTATTGGTAATACTGCAACTAAATCATAACTAAATGCGTAGTGAAAAAAGCAATATATTTTGAATTGCTATAGAAATTTCTTCTCACAGAATTAGTTCTCAGTTAAAAATTTCTAAAATTTTCTCCCTCACGTCAAGTTTTATTTGCTTACTTCGTGATGTGACATATGGTAAACGGTAAATTTTTCTTAAGCAATTGCGGTACAGTTGCTCCATAGTGAGATTTTGGAAAATTTTTACAAATTTGCATTTTATTTGCTGATTTGAGTTTCAGGAAGATCTCAAATCCACTGATGATATTATAAATCCAGATGCTTTTGGATGTTCAAGTCCTAGGTCAAGTGCAAATACTGTTGACGAATTATTTACGATTAATAGAAAGGAGAGTATCGTTAACACGAACGATAGTGATGATGAGGTTGACACTATTGAACAATTAAAATTTTGAGTTGGAAACTGTCGTTCCAGATAGTTGAATTTTGGATGTTGTATGTCCGTAGCGGAAATTACGAATTAATAATAAGAATTTAAATCTAAAATCGTTTTCTCTTCAACTGAGATACCTCCATCTCTTAATCAAATTCAGGTAATACTTAAAAAACGGCAACGGTCGGTGGCTAGCATCGCACCCTCATCTGACGAGGATGATGATACTATCTCAAGAAAGATGCGTAAAAAGCGAATTATCGGGAGCGATTCTGAATAGATCTCAAAACCATACTTTTTTGTTTTTCTAAACGAAGGATACTTTGAAATAAATGCTTTACACTTGCTTGCAGCCTTCACTTTTGCGAATTTCAAATCTGAATTCACTCGCATTTCATTAGAAACTTTCGAATATGTTCCACCACTCTTTTTTGCCAGACTTTTTTCTGGGTGAGCATGTTGGCGACATAAATAGGAGCAGTCTGGTCTTTTGATCTTCGCCGCTCTCTACAGCGAACAGTTATTCAAAAATCGCATCGCCTATTGAAACAAGCTTAAACACAGTCTCGCTTGTGAAACTCAACTGAGGCCTTCCAAATCTTCAACTATGGGACTTTTACGCCGTCTCATGATTCCTCCTTTTTCACTCTTCCACTCCTTAACCTTTATCATCTTCGAATTTTTACCTTGAGCTTCGCGTTTTGCGTTATTTTTTAATAAATTGCATAAAGAGAAATATGTTAAAAGCAACCAATTTACTTTCCCCATGCAACTTTAATCGGAAGTCTAAAACGAAAAACAAAAATTTAAGTCATAATGAATTTCAAGTATTCCGTAAAACACTGTGCGCTTCATTACCATATATAAGCATGTAAGACTTGCACCATGGAAAATGAATCTTTGGGAAAAATCTACGGAATAAGATACTTCCGTTTACAAAATTCAGAGTAGCAGGGAAGGGAAAAACTTTCTTCAAATATGCTTTATGATGAAAAACTGTTGGGAGGATGAAATGGGAAAAACCTTCCAAATTCTCAATAGACGGGAAGCCTTGCACTGTAATGATCATCAGATTTTAAGGTTTGGTTTACGCAAAGATTAATTAATTACCATTAAAACAAAATTTCAAAAAATAACTATAAATGACATGAGTGAAGAAACAACAATGTGGTTATTAAAAATCAATGCTTATTAAAGCTTGACATTACGTTTAAAAAGGAAAGGAAATTTCGAACCACTTTTATATAAAATAAAAGAAAATATTTCACTCAATCCTAAACTACTCTGGAAGGATTTTAGAATCCCCATGAGTTATTCCCCATTTTATTTTTAACATCGTCAGGGCTTCCGTAAATGACTTATATTAATAAGGAGAAAAGAGAACCGATGATAGCAACTACCCTACCATTTTATTAGGAACCGTATATGTTCAATCTCATCATGATCTGTCTTAGAATGAACGCACACAGCCCGTAATAATTAAACCAGAACTCTAGACAGATAATCTCGAGTTTGAAATTGAAAGTTTTTGCAACCTTCTGAAAAACGTGAACTCGGGCATTTCGGGAAAATTAATTTTGTTTTGTTAAAAATGGAGAAATTTCCTAAGCATCTACATCAACAATACACAAGTGAAACCGTCCAATAGCAACGGGTTGACGGTGGCCAAGTACTGATGTGATACTTACAAAATAAACAAACAATAATCGCCAGCTCGAAGCACACATGAAAAAAAAGGATTGACTCAAAGGGATGACTGCAAAACAACGAGGAATTTTCCTTTCAAAGCAGACATCATTGATTTGGTAAAGAGGGCCGAGCTTCGTCACAAAATGATGATAGTTGGGGAAAGCAAAATCGGTTCAATTTTCAGCTGAAAAATAAATTTTTAGAATTAAAACTATCAGTCGATACTTTAAACCTCTAATCTAAAACTGCAAACCTGTGTCTAATAAAAACCCTCCTCCTCCTCCTAAACAAATTATAATGTAAAAACGTCAATGAAAAATGACTAACGAACTAAAGTCAACGACTATATCAGTGTTAAAGAAAATCCTCAATTCATACCTGGGTAACTTATTGTTCAGATGGCTTCATATCTGCATTTGGACGCTCGTTTTCTTTGCTCTCGCCGTCAGAAGTCACATGAATATTGCTTTCGGCTTCACCATTCATGACATCAACGTTACGGGCCCCACGACGACCCCTGCCTAAAATTTATACATCACGTGAGTATATCTATCTCCAAAACTTTCTAATTTTTAATCCAGAAAATGAAGCAAATAAATCTGTACCTCCACGACCACGTCCGCGGCCAGTTTTTCGTGGAACATTTTCACCACACAACTGGTCCTCTGCTGCAGTTTCCTGATGGTCACCTTCCGATGCACGACGACGCTGTCCACCGCGACCACGTCCTCGGCCACGGCTACGTCCACGTCCACGACCACGAAATCCGCCACGTCCGCGTCTCCCGCCCTAAAAACATTTTCCGATCTTAAACAGAAAACACATGCCGTTTCCAATTCATTAATATCACATATTCACATGTTTTACAGTACTTTGCTGCAGGCACAGCATGAATATCTATTCAAATTCCTCACTTCATCATTATCGCCACTTTCACCATCAGCCCTATCGCCTTCAGAGTTTGCACGTCTCGCTCCACCTCTGCCCGGGCGGTAAGCTCCATAATAGAAACGCCGACGATAAGCTCGTCCTCTTCCTCGCATATCGCTTTTATCTGCTGCATATCTCGAGCCTTCCACATTACCACCATTCGGACCGGTGACATTTGCTGCTTCTGGACCTTTCTGTCCTTCTACGACATCGAATTCCACCTAAAGGACAGTGATTTAATATTTAGTTCCATCATTAGATGCCACTATCAAACTCAATCATGCAGACTTTTGATATGTAAAGCATTCGCTGGTAACAGAAATCCTCGCCATTCCCTATCTTTCATTATCGAATTCACTGATTCAAGAGACAAAGAAAATAATCGTATAAAACTGACTTTTTCGCCATCGCCTAGTGATCTCAAATACTTGTTTGGATTGTTCTTTGTGACAGCCGTCTGATGAACGAAGATGTCATCGCCTGTATCAGCGCGGTTTATGAACCCATAGCCGTTCTTGACGTTGAACCTGAAGAAACTTCTATTACACATAAATGCATTAATAGAAAATATGATGATAGGTAACAATTTCTCAAATGTCATTTACTAATCACACATTCAGAACTTCTTAAAGCTAATTAATCAGATAATGTACAATATGGTATTGAACTAATTACTATTATCCTCTATCACGTGTCATAGAATCAATGACTGTTACTAATAGGAATTCATACCAGATATCTTATCAGCTTATAAAAAAAAAATGCCACAAACAGCATAAATTAAGAAGTTATAAATCAATGCTGTGTAAACATAAAATGCAGTAAAAGATATGAAGACTGCTTTCCACAGCAACGATACTATCACTTACCAACATAATAATTCTAGATTCTCACACATAGAAGACAAGTTTGCTTATATGCTTACCACTTAACGGTGCCCTGTATGTGACGTGCAACGATTTTCTTGCCGTCAATGTGGTTTTCGTCATTCAAGGGCGTTTCAATCTTCGACTGCTCGTAATGGCCCTCCGGCTTCTGTAACATAATTGTATGGTGTAAGTTCACTTGATAATTTATGATGTAAGTTCACTTCATAACTCGTGAATTAACCAACAACATGAATTAAATTTCGACTAGATCAGAATGAATAAAAACTATTCATTTCTTCGAAGTATTTTGAAATTCTTTTGCTGAAGTGAAAATGCTTACGTTGTTGGTTTCAGCCATTTCAGATGGTACGGCTTGAGGTGGTTGTTGCACCAGATCTTCTTACTTAAGCGGCTGAAGAATTTAAATTAGCTTTTTTTTAAAGTTTACCTAAAAGACATCATATAACTCTTCATTTTTTTTTGAATCCACGAACAAAACAAGACATGTATTTCACCATGTACTTCACCATCTTGAAAAGAGAACGTCAAAAACTTTAAACAACCCATGTTTTCAAAGAGAGAGAGAGAGAGATAGACAGAAATAACTCAACGCTCTTCTCAATATTTTTAAAAATATTTCACTATTCCATTTATTCACCATGAAAATTGATTAGCTAATTAAATAACACACACAAAAAATTGATTGAATAAGTCTAAATAATGGGCCAAATATAATATCGACCCAAGTGAATCGACCGAACACTGAACAACAAATTACACATAATGATTCTGCGACAACTGACAAAAATCTTCCAAACTGATTGCATTATTAGCAATCCAGCTAGCAGTGTATATCGAACAGGACCAACCCTTAGATCAAAAACTACTCAATCCTCCCCGCCTCAATTCCCTCACCCACTGCTTCTCCCTCACTTTACCCCAACCATTCCTCTATTTCTCCTTCTCAATCGATTTCATGTAAACCATCCCAAATTAAAAAAGAGCAGTCCGCATGGCATTTCATGGCTTCGGCCGTTTCAATTTAAGTTAAAAATTCTTTATAAACATTGTTGGAATTTTCAGATTATTCAATGGTGACAATGTTGAAGTGCATTCGGATGATACATTGGCTTATTAGTACACATCTTATTACTACTTCTACCATTAGTAATATTTCTTACAATTATCATATGCTACATTTAAATGAAGTCACTTAGAAGTATTAAGTTACCTCTTCCCTATCCGTACTGTTTGCTACATTATATTCTTTCCCAATATTATCTCATATGTTAACCCAATTCCTAAAATCGATAACCAATTGCTGCTTTCCGATAATCTCTCTGCAAATGTAATCTTTGATCGCAGTGACTGACATACCAAAATCGGCCATTTGATCATCTCATCATTAAATGTCAATGTTATTCATTGTTATCATTAATCATCAAATCAATATTTCTCATTCTATGAATTTTGCCACTCTTGAAGAATATAAGAATGATTTGCTAATTACATTTCTTCATATTTGCTCAACTTAATATTAGACTAATTAAGATTAAATTATTTGGAGATGATATTTGCCGGTGAAAAAGTTTAACGGAAGTAGTTATTTCGCCTTAACAGGAAATGAATAATAGATCAAAAATGAGTAGAAGGAATATCTGTGAAATGACCATTTAGTTTGAAATCTCATTTAAACATAAAAAGCCCTTTAGATTTCGAAGTAAATGGAAAAGTTCGAAAACAATTAATCGAAATTTAATGGATGTAACGGTTTTTCCTGCAATTTATCAAGCGTGGAAAGATCAGTTTTCCTTTTCTTCCCTTTCCTTTCTACCTCTCAAAAAAAGATTATCTTATTTGAATTTCTCGAATGCCAATTTCAATTTTTTATAACTACATAATGTTTTCCAAAGAAATGTTGATTTTGGAGCATATGTATAAAAATTGCAAAAAAGAATTTCCACGAAAAAAATTAATATAAGCAATTGATGACTCAAAACATTCTAACTCTGCTCAAAATTGGCAATTGGCAACTTCGGTAATTTTTAAATGAATCAAAGAAAGACTTCTTTTATTCTATGGACGAAATTTTTCAAAGTTGAAATAAAAATTACAAAATTTACTCAGCTATTCATACTTCTTTTCCTATCCTTTAGATGTGGACATTAATTGCATAAATGATTTGGCATTAATTATTTCCGTTATAATCCAATTCCCCATTCCACAAATTAAAATTTGACTTAAAATATGAAGAATAAATAATTCCTACCACATTAGACTAATGTTGGGGAGGAAGAGAAGATTAAAAGTACATCATTCATTTAGCTTCCTTTGAATGAATTATACAGCACTTTAAACATGAATTCCATCTCTAAATATTATTATACTAATTTGAGTACAGTAAATTCGAATTTGAATAAAATAAATTAATTCGCAAATTATTCACAAGAAAAGGGATGGATTCACAAATTATAATTATTTACAAATACAATTAGGCCCTTCATAATCGTTATCATCAAAGATCGCTAAAGTTTATTTCAATTCAACGCTATAAATATTGTCAATGCTACTCATCAGAATGATATGATGAAATCAAAAATCATTGATTAGTTTATCTATTCCAATTCATATCTTCTCAACAGCTACTTAACATCATTTTAGGTAATGTTGAAGCCGGAAATGATCATTAGAGGTAATAATCATTCCCAAACAATATGAACCTGACCTCCCTGTGACGACTGGTTGAAAGAAATGAGCATGGTCTGTACATATATATATATATATATGTGTGTGTATATTTGTATATATGTATGGAAATGAAAGAGAAGGAATGAGAAATTGTGAAGTGTTCTGTTTGGAATGAAAAGGGAAGAGATGTTGGTAGGTGAATGGGATGAAATCCTGAAGTATTTTTCCTGTCATCTGTTCCTCCTCCTCCTCCTCCTCCTCCTCCCCCTCTTCCTTCTCCTTCTTCTCCTCCTCCTCCTCTTCAGCCAGAAAAACAGCCGAGTAGCAAAAATGTGGAAGTTAATGATTAACAAGTTGCACAATTAATCAGATTAGAAGAGAGAGAAAGAGAGAGAGAGAGAGGGAAAGAATGGGTGAAATGCAAAAAGAGACAATAAAAGAAAGGCGGTTTTGTAACTTCAAAAAAGAAAAGAGATAGTAATGTAATATTGAAGACAACAAAGTCGATCTACACCAATCATTGTTTCACCATCCTTCCATATGTTATTATTAATTCTACCAGCCGATCACATCACCTCCAAACTACTATTTCATCATAAATTACCAAAACTACACAACGCCGCTATTTCTCCTACTCCGAATATCATAACAAATGAATGTGTATGAGTATGTGTGTGTGTGTGTGTGTGTGTGTGTGTGTATGTGTGTGTGTGTGTGTGTGTGTGTGTATGTGTGTGTATGTGTGTGATTGCTTAGTATTTTTGAAAAAAATTTGTAGTTCAAATTTTTGAAAACGGTTGAATCAGTTAAAAATCTTTCGACCTAATAGATCATTAACATTGACAGATAAAATTGGTTAGTCAATTTGAAAAGAAAAAGATGCATTGTATTTGGAATAAGATGGAATATAAAAGAAAAGAAAGAGAAGGAAATGAAATGAATAAGAGAAAAAAAGTGAGTATGAGAGAAGAAAGGAATATTGATAGATTACTAAATAAGCAATGATTATATAATATAGTAAAATATATTTATATAAACATAAGAGATGAATGAGAGCGTATTCGTTGCTTTCTATAATTATATAAAGTAAGTAATCATAGAGAAAGAGAGAGGAAGGGAAGAAGGAAATATTTGAGAGGGGCAGCGGTTTTGGTAACAATGAATGAAAGAAGGGGACGATGAAGTAAACGTCAAATGAGTTTATATAATTTTGATAAATATTTTCCGGCTTTTTTTTGTACCTCTTAGTATCGTTTTTTAGCTGTAACATTTTAATACTTTTCTCTAAGAATTCCGAAATATTCTTTTTGAGAATTACGGTAGGAATAATTTCGAAATTTAATCAATGAAAAAGAAAGAAAGAATAATTTGAGATAGATTCCATATGTGAAAGTCATATTTTATCCTTTTTATTTCCATCTGTAGGAAGTTGAAGCTTTTTTTCTTTTTCGTTTCATTTTTATGTTGTTAAATTGTGAAATGTTCCTTCTCATCATTTCATATTGTTTGATTGAAATTGTAATGGAACAGTAAGAATGGCCGTCTATTATTTTTGGAATGTAATCGCAGCGGAAAAATGATTCTTAGTAATAAATACTTTCATCATTTTTAGATATATTTATAAAAAAAGCCTTAAAATGATGATTAAAGAATATTTAGATAATTAACAGTAGTAATAATAGGACGAGGAGAAGTCTTAGTAACATTCTTTAAAGCCTATTATTACTACTTCTTACTCTCCTTAAAGTACCATGGTAAAGAGTAAACAAGAAGAATAGAATTGAATCTGAACAACAATTTAGGAAATAAGATCGAATGATATTTCTTTTTAGCTGTAACAAAATTTTTATCATTTTTACAAATAGATTAATCAGCAATCATTGTTTGTTCATACTCATTTTAGGGATCGATTAACCCCTATCGACGATAAGTAATCAAGCATGCAACTTATTAATTAGGTAATTTACCTATTATTCCGGTAATATTACAATCGGAATGGAAGATTTTCTTTATTAAACTGTGATTTTTTTTCATCGCCATAAAACATGCAAACAAAAGGAGCAAAGATCAAAAAGAAAATCAGTAAAGCAAAAACGAACAAACGATTAACGAAAGATAATTGATTCGGGAATGGAACAGAATAGAAATATTTTAAAACGAAATAAGTGTAATAATGCTTTAGCAAATTTTCATTTGATTTTTCCATTCTGAATAATCTTCCTCTTCTCCTATCATTCCTTAATATCAGTAATCATTTAGAAATTTCAGTTTTCTGGAATTTATTTCTTCCCAAAAGTTTTCCATGGATTTCAAATAAAAATTGATTTTTTTTAAATAAGTTAGGCTTTTAGCTATCTAATTTGTTATACAAAAATTACAACAGTCTTTAAAATATTCAAAAATATTTCATTATTCCGGATATGTTTCCATCTTGTTGCTTTTCCGTTCTCTTCTTTCCGTAATACGAAGAGATGGAGCACAAAAAAAAAATTATAAGCGATTAGATTTAAAAAAAAAAAGAAAAGCAATTGGATTGAACAATTTAAAGTGATCCTTTCTTTTAGCAAAATTTCATGATATGGAAGGAATTTTGTTTCGGAAAATGTCCATGCTTTCCGGATGAGATCAATAATATGTGAAAACTGTAGAAATCTTAAGAAGCAATGAAATTAAGTTGATAGTCTTATGATTTGTAAATAGGTCACCAAATAAAAGTGACCAATACTTCATTTGTTATTGGAAGAAAATTAGGAGAGCAGGAAGATTTATAAATCGGGTAAGCATATAGTGAGAATCTTGAAGGTATGAGTGAATTCTTTGACTCTAGCAATATTTATTTCGCAGGAAATCCATAATTTTCATATTGATGCTATTATTTTCTGCTGTACTTTTTTTGCAGATGATGAATGACCTGACCCCATTAGTTTCTTTATTTTAATGTTTACATCAACAAGATGAAATATTTTTTGCCATTTTTACTCTTAAGAGATTATCCTATTATTTTCAGGAAAAATTTTCCCTAAGAATTATCTCTGTGATCTCATCCAAACCATTTATATATGTAATTTCTAAAATACTCTTTTCTACTTTTCATAGTTTTTTTTTATATTAATTAGAAATGATAAAAAATTTTCAGAAAAATAATGCAATTTTTGAAAATTGATGATAACAATGATAACGACAACAATGATGATAATAATGATAGTGATAGTTATAGTGATTTATGTAGTAAGATTTAACATTAGCTGTAACATTTGTGAAGCATAGAAAGAAAGGAAAATGAAACCGAAAGAAAGGAAGATGAGTTTAAAAAATTGTAAATTGAACAATTTGAAAAAATTAGAAAAGAATGATAAACAAAATTGAAGGCTTACAATTGTTGTTGAGGAATGATTAATTCTATTTATAATTGGCAGGTATTGAAATTTACACATTTATGGATGAATGGATAAGCAACTGCTAAATGATCTTAGAAAAGAAATGATATTGTTAAAGGATTAATTAACATTATCAGTTGATGGATTAATTAATATTATCAGTGATTATCAATGACTCTTTAGCTAACATTTATAGCTTTTCATTACAAAATTTATTTTCTCATTTAATTTAAATTAAAAATTTCATTTATAATGATAAGGTTTTCTTTTTGTTGTCTTTCATAAATAATAGCTAAAATTAATTTTTTTATTGACAGTAAGGGAAGAAAATATTTTAAAAATGTTCAAATTTAAATTATTCATGAAATGAGCCAGCCTATCAAACTGTAAATAATTCATTCATAAATGTAACAGACAAATTTCTGATTATAGTTATAAATATTGATAACAAATGTAATACAAGTGAACGTATCATTATTTCAGTAAATATTTGAATTTGAAATTTTCCAAATATTTTCACCTTGCGGGTTGCCATGTTTCAGGAAGATAAAAGCAGTTAGAAAAAATTTTAAGAAACAAAAGACTTACTAAGATTTCTTTAAATATTTTAATTTCTATATTTGAAACCTCGCTATTATATCATTTGAATTTGAAAAAAACATCCAAGTACCTATAATTAAAGTAAAATTAAAAACTTTTATTTTGCTACCTCAAACAGGTGAACTAAAAGAGATGAGCTTGTGTGAAATTTTTTTTAAGTAATTGAAAATTGTTGTAACCAAATTGATTTCTTAACTTCTTATCAATGGTATGTTAACGAAGGCTACTAATTTTTTATATTATTTTATATACTAATAATCACTATAATATATTCCTGAGTTTTGGAAAGTTATTCTCTGAGAGATATCGGATAGCTGGCAGAGAAAGAAGGAAGACTACCAATAGTTATTATAATATATATTCATGAATTTTAGAAAATTATTCTCTAAGAGATATCGGATAGCTGGCAGAGAAAGATAAAGATATTAAAAATATCAAAACCCATAAAAATTACACATAAATTTGTGATAAAAATTTTTTTCAATCTTTTTGCAAAAAGTCAATTCGAGAAAATTATTTTACATATAATTAATATATTTATTATATAATTTCTATAATTCCTTTTTTTTGAAAAGTAACACAAAATTTAATGAATGGTTTTTCATATGTAACAACAAAAAGGAACGCAAAAATTTGAAATATTTGTTGATAATATTTAGAAATTTGTTGACAGCTATTTTCTTTACTTAAATTTATTCAATGAGTGTATTTAAGTTAATTATTTAATTACAAATGGATTAATTAATGTATTAAAAGAATGAAACTGTAAACAATTTGATGAAATTTTTCTTCTTTTTATTCAATAATTAATATTTTTTATCACAAAATAAAGTGTTAAAATACAGACAATAAATAATTTATATCCTTTACAATGTGTTTGTTCACTATGAAGATAAATTGAATTCATTAAGTTTAATTTACGCCTTGAAAAATCAATGTTACAAGATGTTGGCAGAACGGACCATTTAATCATTAACATATCATATATCGCATTTCGACTGATCCAAAATAATCGATCGATGAACTGAAATTAATTCAAATGATATTTAAAAGCAATATATGAAATATGAAATTTTTACTCAATTAACAATTATAAAATTATCAAGGTGAAAATAAATTTTTTGGATTGAAAACTTTGAAGTGCTATTATTTATTAATGAAATATTTAAAAAAAAAATTATCAATTAATGCTCATTAATTGAACGGTCATTAATTAATATCATAGGCTTATCATTTTTGTTTTCTTTGACCAATAAAAGCAGAAGGTTAATTAATAATTTTATTTAAAAAGAAAGAAAATGTATTTCTGGTCATTTTATAAGATTAATAAACATTTTTCTAAAATATGAATATTATAAACTATAAAATTATTAATTTCCATTTGCAACAAATATTGGCAAAATAATTTATAATAGAAGGAAAGCTTACACTTTCGCTGCTTTTTCCACAAAGATAGCCATAACTGCGAACGCTACAATTAGCGAATTTATCCAAACTTCTGAAGTTAAGACTTAATTTGATAATTTAATGAAAAACAATTTTTTTGAATTGCAAAATTATTTTTTTATAATTTCAAAAAATTTTCATTTTAATCAATCATTTCTTTTAATGTTGAAATTAAAGAATTAAATTCATTTTAATTGATGTTGAAAATTTGCATAATTGCGATAATTATACATTTGAAATGCAATTAAAAAAAAATCAATTAACTAACAAGCATGCTTTCTGAAGGGCTGTTGGTGACTCATTTATTGCTAAAAATTTAATACGTTCACGAAGTTCGTGACTTTGTTTGCTGCAATTTGATGTCAAATTGTCAATATTCAATCGCCAACATGGAAATTGTCCTTGAAGCACTGAAATTTATTTATTTACTTATTTACTCGTTTATTTATTTATTTATTTATTTATTAAAATATTTCTTATAAACAATGAAAAAAATGAACTATTAGGTACCAAAAAAAAAAAAATTGATAGTTGATAAAATTCAATAAAATAAAATATTTTAATTTAGAATTTAAACTTTTCAAATTATATGAAATATATGAGAGATGGAAAAAATAATCTACAGTACCATGTAGATTAAAGCATATCTCTCGCCATGGTAATAATCCTAATTCCAAAATTTTTCGTTCATTTGTTTTATCACAGCCAGAAAGACATTTATTTAACAAATCATTGCTCCTAAAAACATTTTTGCTTTTTTTAAGGAATTTATTCAGTAATTAAAAAGTTTAAAAACAAAAGCAATTGTTTTAAATTAAAATAAAAAATTTTTCATTTAATAAAAAATATTATCAAAAAAATGGTTAAAAGAGAAAGAGAAAGTCCCTTAAATTGCCAAAGTAATTCTTTTTGTTATTTCTTTATCAAAAAAACTTTTCCATTCAAAATTACCACTAATAGCGCAATTTACGCCAGAACACCACTCATCGAAGTATTAGAAGCAATCATATTGCGATAAGATACCGTTAATTATCGCTAATCCTTACGATTCTTATGAATGCTAATCTGATTTTATGTAAAGGATTGAATGATGCCATAAGTACTTCATTTTTATCGCAATCATCAAAGATACTATCCGATCGATCATAAATCATAACATCACTTGTTATCATTGATGTAATGGATGAAATTTATATTACACTCAATACAGCAAGTATGTCACTCATTAAATGAGCATAAAAATGTAAACTTTTTTTAAAAAAATTTTTTTAAAATTAAAAAGTTTAAAAAAAAGCAATTATTAATTGGCAATTGTTTCATTGTTATTAATTAAAAATTGAAAATATGTTTTTCGAAATTTTTATTTGGAAATTATGAAATTTTAAATGAAATTGATAAAATACAATTGGAGTCTTTGCAACTATTTTATCAAAAAAGAAACGAATTAAATTTAAATTAATTAAAAAATTATTGTTTCGAAAAAAGAGAATACTTCAATTAACAATTTCATTTTTACTAACTGAAAATTGAAAATATTCTCTGATAAGATTTATTTGAAAAATATCAAATTTAAATCTTAGATAAATAAATATAGCATTAATCGATGCTGTCAATAATTAATCGAGGCTGTCAATAATTGCTTTCTTAAAAATTATTACTAAATAAGGCAAAATTAAAATTCTTAATTTTTCTATTCATTTAAAAGAATAAAAAAACTTTTACAACTAAAGAATTTATAATATAAATTAATTTTAAATAAATATTTTAGATTTTATTAAAACAAAAAATATTAATAAAATAAAATTTGATAAATTTTTCATTATCATTTTTGAAATCGAAATTGACTTATTCTTCTTCTCTCTCTCTCTTTCTCTCTCTCTCTCTCTCACTCATTTTTCCCTCTTAGCAGCTTTTAGCTCTTCGAAGAATATATATATATATATCTATGATTAAATTTTGTAATTTTATTTTGATAAAAGTATATTATTACCTCAGGGAATATATATATACACACACACACATATATATATATATATGAGTGCTACTTTTTCTCATTTATTTCAATGTCAACAAACATTGAAATTTAATTTAGAATTGTAAGTAAAATAACTTTGATAAATAAATTTACTTTTTGCATTTTAGGATAGATGAAAATAAGTGATAAATAAATTTAATCCCTATGTGATAATAAAATACGCATGGCGCCTAATTTTCGAAGAGAAGTTGATATTCTCATGGATAAGAAAAATAGGTAAAAGATAAAAGAATTCTTATTTCATAATTATTAATCCAAAAGAAGAAAGCGACAAGTTATAATTACAACAATTATAATTATTGAAATTGCTGTGGGATTGCGAAAGGTACGGTATCATTTTAATAAAGGTTATTTACAGAATTGAACAAAAGATAAGCAATAAATATATATTAGTTAATAATTTCAATTAAAATTCTTATTCAAAATTACTGTTGTTTTTTTTTAATTTTAAAACAATGGTATGTTTGTTTTCAAATTTCTCAAAAAGAATTTGATATACAACAAAAATGCGTATACTTGTAATTAAACTTTCCATTATAAAATTTTATTAAATTAAATTATATTTGCTACCTGCAAATTTCAATCGCTCGATTGTGTGCAACCGTTTCGTTACCGGTAGCTTTCAGAAGAGATAATAACGGAAATGCGAAATTCAACGACCATTCATTTTCCATCTTAAAAAACAAAAGAAAAAGAAAGAATACCTAACGATGAGTTAAACGATAGAATACCTAACGATTTAACGATTAGTTAAATTAAATATATTAAGATTATAATTTTAATATACTAATGTATGATAAATTGTAATTTAAATATTTATTTCAAATTATTAAAGACAGCTGTAAATTTCAAAGCTGAAAAATTAAAGGTTATTTTTACTAATTGTTTATTTTGTAATTTAATCGTCCATTCGATATTAGACTTTTTTTAATCAGATTACTTTAATAATTAAAAATAAGAAATGTGAATGATACCTGTTGCATGTGAGCATCTTTACATTTCAGCACACAATGAGGTACACGCCATGCAGCAATATGATTTGATAAAAGCAGTATAAAAGTTATTATCAATTCAAATATCATTTCAGGTTCAAATCTTTTACCTTTCTTTATTTTTAATAAATTTTAAGCAGTAATTTGAATAATTGATAATTTAGTATAACCTGAAATAATAGCTATTATAGGTGAAGTCGTTCTTTTGATGAACAAACATTAATACATATACTGATTACGATGCGACGATGATAATGATAATAATGATGTAGCAGTACTGATAATAATGATAGTTAACAAAAAAGAAATCAATATGAGAAATAGTTTACTTTCACTAAATTCTACTTTTTATCATGTATTAAATCTTAAAGAAGGATGCTAATTGTAAAAATATTCTAATGGAAAAAACATATGATAGATTTAAAAATGATATATTAGTAATGATAATGATAATTATAATGATAATAATGATAATAATTATAGATAACAATTAATTGAACAAGTTAATAACTAATATCTTGTAATATATTTTCATATGTTTAATTTAGAAATTCCTTTATTATTTCAAATTCGTTCACTAACGTTTCTCATGGGAAATTGAAATGTGGCAGTTAATTTTTGAGCAAATTCTAAAAATCAATATATAAATATATAAATATAACATTTGGGATATCTTTTTAAATGTAATTCATTTCAGTTATGATAAAAAAATTACACTAACTTTGAAATATTTTCAAAAGAAATTTTAAGAATTCTTTTAGATTGCAATATCCGAGACTGTCATAAAGTAACTTTCCAAAGGTTTCAAATTTTTCGGATTTTTAGGTTCCACGAATCGGAAAATTTCCGGAACATTTCAAATGCAACTATCAGTACTTTTATTGGTTTTCATATGCGTTTTTTTCAAATGCAGAATTTACTGAATTATTAAATATTAAAAAACCGGTTTATAACAGCTTTAATATTCTGATTTAAAGATTACATTATTTTTAGATCTAAGAAATTTTGTCAAATTTTGAATTTTTCAGAAATTTATATTCAATACTGATAACTAAACAAAGAATGCTTCCATTATCATCATACTATTAGTAATTATAATCAAACTATTTGATGAATTTTATCTGATGCTTAATTAAAGATGGATGGATGAATAGTGCTTGATATTAGCCATAGCATAAGTATAGCTGGTATTAGCTTATTTTTAAACTAAAATATATTTCAAATATCATTCAACATTTTCAATTCTTTTAAATATAATTAAAAGAGAAACAAAAAATAAACAAACAAAGTAATACATTTAATAAACAAATAAAGATGAATAATTATATAAAGACTATATAGAATGAGATAATTTTGTAAGTTAACAAGCAAATAATAAATAAACCTAACTGTCAAATAAAATTTTAAATTCTGAAAAAAAATCCTACAAAATTTATGGAATATTATTTATATTATTGATATTAAATGCATGAATATAGTAGGCGTGTATAAAAGGATGAATATTTTATTTAAGCTTAGGAAGAAGAGATAAGTAAATATTAGAAGGGCCTAAGTGTCACTGTAGTAATAAGAAAGCTAAAAGAGCCCGCCTTTGAAAATGATATGCATTTTTATTTAATCCTATCGGATCTGAATGAAATTACTCCTAAAAAAATTTACCATTTTAATGAGTTATAGTTTTTCTTTCTTCAAACAGTATTATTATTACTATTATTATTGTTAATATTATTATTATTATTATTATTAGCATTATTATTATTATTATTATTATTATTATTATTATTATTATTCTACAAAATTAACAGTTTGGAAGTAACGACAAGGAAATTTATGGAGAAACTTTAGTTGACTGATAACATTAAACAGCATTTGATAAA
>CAKAEH010001794.1:0-29202 GCA_916381525.1 Cercopithifilaria johnstoni | reverse complement strand
CAGTACGGGAAATCGAAGAGTAATTATATATCACTGTCAAAATAGAATTGGGAAGAGCTTAATACTATTTAAAATTTCGAGATAATTTTTAAAGCAATCTGCAGCATTCAAAACCACTAAGAGTACCCATATACGTATAAAGGATGTTTGTATATAGGTATGTAGACCAATCTATGTTATCTATCGTCAACGATTAGGGATCATGTTTTTATGCTTTATAATCTTTAATAATTGTTCAGACCAATGTCACGGGGATACAGTTACACTATCAAACCTTTAGAAGGGCGAGAATTTATTCAACGTAATTTTGTAACACTTCCTGAAAAAGCATTCAAATATAGCAATCGAACAGTTAGCTTAAATGAACGGTTTTCAGTCATCGAAAGAGGTATTCTTTGACATCCCTTATCTTACCCATTTTCTCACCTGATGATAGAATAATGAGCTCTTCCTCTTCGAAATAATGAAACCTAATGAAATCTCGAATTATACAGTGATGTTCGATTTACGATGTCTTAACTCTAAAATTGACTGATGTTAGTTAATCCCGTTATTTTTCAGCTCTTTAACCTTCTTTATTCTAGAACTTTAAATTTATTCCGAAGGGAAGCGAGTTATATTCATTTTTCCAATAACCAGCATGTAAAAGCTAGATGAAGTTCAGCTCTTACAGTTTCTTGTTAAACAACATTTGCCATCAACTGAAAGTACCACAACGTTCGCTAATAGGATTGATTTGTTTCAGGATATCTACTTGTGCCGGAGTTGAGAAATACAAAACAGGATTTCCAAAGAAATGTACATTTGATACCGTGTGTGCCAACAATCCCGAGTGAACAAAAGCAACAGAAAATCTCAAGTAATGCAATAAAAACTAAGACGAAAGAATGAACTTTATCGCTGGTTTGCTATTTTGGTCATCTGCTTCTTCCAGTTTGAATATTTTGACAACATATTTGTTACCACCAGTCGTATTAAGTGCCTGTTTTCGTCAATATAACTCTTCCAGTTTGAATATTTTGCTAATAATATGTTTGCTACCACTTTACACTTTTATTATCCGCATGAAAATAAAAACAACACTGAACAACAAAATACTGTCAGAAGTAAAACCACTTGAATCGAAGGCTTAAATCGAAGTGTCGCGTTACAGTCTGCGTTGCAAAATTTATTTCGTGATATGATAAGCATTAATTCACTGAACCAACACGAAATCAAAACGAGCACTTACTTGTTACCAATATTGATCAGCCGAAGACATAAGGATTCTTTTCCAGTGGGATTTTATGCCCTGGTGTTACACTAAGCACACCCAAACTTTCGCCGTATTTGTTCCCATACCATACTGAATATTTTGGCAAATAAATATATCACATATGACCGAACTTAACCATTTGATTCCCATCATGGAGTTTAATTTCTTTTGGAATGTCAATATATATACGGTTTGTGGCAGTAAAAAGAAGAAATTCAACAAGTGAAAGGTAGATTACTGTGAGGGTTAAGTAATCGAATTGAATAATTGTGTAACGAAGTGAGTTTACCCAGAAGTTCGATTCCTTCGCTAATCGGCCTGAAGACGCGATAATAAACTGAACCATTGTATTGGAAAGCAATCAGATTTTGTTCGTTCTCAACTAAAAGTTCAATGCCGTTTAGAATTAAAGACATTTTTCAATTATTTTAGAAACGATATAAGTCTTACAAAATCAGCATTCTTAATATTGAAATACAAAAGTCTTTTTGGATAGAAGGATGAACAAGCTATAAGATAATTTTTATAAGTATAAGCAGAATTGCGCGAATTTTTTTAAATAGCTTACTTGAAGAGGAAGGAATGCGGATAGTGTATTTATCCGTATGAGTATTCAAATTTCTAATAAGAATAAAGTTTTTCTCTTTGTTACTCTCATTAATCACTGCTTACATCTCGAACTATTTATATAACGCATCCAGTTGGAATATCTTGGATCACTGCCATCAATATATTGTGATGGTTTTCCACTAATACGAATTTCCCAAGAGTAACCATTTTGATCGGCTTTCTTCGGGTCAGACAACAGTATTCCTTAAATTATTGTTTCAAAATGGTATTATTAACTCAAGCCATTATTTTTATATAAAAATTAAGCTACCTTGATATGGGCCGAATACAAGTCCTATCGGTATATCCATCCTTGCAAAAACGCCCAATCCTGCTTTCGGAATTTTAGAAGTCTTAATTTCGAAAAAAGCAGGTAAAGTTTGTTCTGCTCTTGGTTTATTATCTTCGCGTACCTGAAACAAATGATATTAGCAGAAGCATAACAACAGTGACACAATCCCCGTCAGTTTTTCTAGTAGACCAAATTAGTTTGGAAACTAAAAGAATTTGAAGCATATAGCATGCATTCATAGATAATTATTGAATACCACGCTTATCATACCGTATATTAGTTGTAAATAATGAAATGTAGAACACAACCTACTTCTCTATCACTGACAATAAATAATGGATGCAGTCGACACGATGCTCTGTAATAAACTCTGCAAAGATCACAGTCTGAAAATGATTTTTTCACAATTAAACGAACATTTTCTTTTTTAGACGAGAAAAAAAATCACAAACATACGTATATAATCATCATCCTCTAATTCTGATTCTGCCAAAACAATGCCGAAAGTTTTCAACTGCTTCTCTGAAAAGGCAAAACAGTAACTGATGATCGATTAAGGTCGAGTACTTTTGAAATTTTGAGTATGCGTTAAATTGACAAAGATATGAGCACAATTATTTAATTGCATTTAACACTTTCACCCAGTAATCATAAATTTTTAAACCATTCGGAAAGATATGTACAATAACATACAAGCAAACGATTTATGAGGAAATAATGCTTTTATGCATATGCCATGTGAGTATCTGTGTGTGTCTTCTCAAGCAATCAAAGAAATCAGATTAGTCTGGAAACTGGAAGAATTCGAAATATATAGCCTGCATTCGGAAATATTACTGAATATCCAGCTAAATCCAGCTAAACTTGCATGAAATCCATCTTAATTAATTATTACCTGATAATTTCTGCAGCAAGCAGTACCTCCGATCATTGCAATCACCATGCATCAATTTGACCATCCGTTCTACAGCGTCAACAACAAGGCACATCTTAAAAAAAACTTGCAGAAGACACAATTTTTGAGTCTGCACTTCAAAGTACGATGATGCAAATTTTGATGGAATTTCAACCAAGTCTCACCCCATCAACCACTGTACAATCGTCTTCATCAGAAGGTATCGTGTTGTGCGCCGCCATACACGTGTGTGAAATAAATGAAAATCACAAAATGCTATCGTAGCAACCGGATAGGTAGTCAAGAGAGAGCGAAATGAAATATTAAAAACAGAAATTATTTGAAGCAAGGAATGAAATACATGCAATGGAAATAAAAGAAAGCGATACAAATGAAAAGCTTTTTTCATTAACATATATCCTTAACAAAGAGCAACCCTTTGACATCTTCAAGAGAACAACGAGTCGATGGTACCTTTTAAACCTATTCCTTATGTTGCGAATTAAGGAATTAACAAAAAGTATTACATCGTTTATGCATCTTTTTAAATACCTGTAAATCAGTAGTGAAGAAAATGGTTCGCTATTATGCTATTGCTAACTTGGACAAAGCAAACAGTACTTTGAAGCATGTAGAAATATTACACTGAAATTTACCTGAAGCTTTGCAAAAAAACTTTATTGACTGTAATAATAACACGTAAACTTGGTTTATTGGCTGTAATAACAACACAACACATAAACTAGGTTCAGTAATTGACAACAGACAAATCTAAAGATTCACTGCCGAGAATAATGTGAAGACACAACAAAAGAAAATCTACAGATTCACTATTGAAAGTGATTTAATGAAAAGCTGGGTGGGGGGTGGAAATTCTCTTCAATGATATAAAGCATGCAAAAAGATGTTTTTCTTACAGGAATTTAAGAATTAAATTTTGCCGAAAAGACATTAAAAGAAAAAATAGTCAAAGCAGGAAATGTATACCTCCTCCTGAGCAGGACTGCAACTTCGACAATCCAAGCCATCATCCATTGAGCTACTTACATATGATACATGCTCTCTGTAATACTTTTAAATAGTAACTATAGCTTTAGTCTATATTTCGCGTAATTTGAAAACATAAACAGGTCATTTCTAATTTCTAATATAAGTTAACCTTTGTCGAAAGGGGTAGGAAGGACAAGTAAGGCAAGATATGAAGTGATGGATGCTGACTTCGTTAGCTATAATCAAGCTTGAAATTTTAATTCCATCTGAATACTCATAAAATCCAAATAAATTGCAAGAGAAGGCAACAGGTTTACGTCCTCATGCCGGTTTGTGCAGTGCCAGTTTTCGGGCAGAAAAAAAAAAAGAGTATCGGATCACTTCAACTTGATGTATCAATCCATCCCCTCTCGTTTGACCTATCAGTTTATCCTGACCTGATCTGACCTGAGCTGACTTACTAACCTACCATAACTGCAGCGGAATTAATGAAATTAGAACAAAAATGGAATAACATACAGAACCACATGACTTATACATTTCTTTTATCTGTCCGTGGACTCCGCCCATTATCGCGAAGTTCCCCTTTCGGTTCAGGAATTAGGACGGTTAAAAGAAACGTAAAGATGAAATTGTCACCTGTCCGTTTGGGTTTGGAATTTGGGAAGCTTGGAAAGGTAAGTCACCTCTTTTTCTTTTTCTCTCATTCCTTCTCTTCATTTATAGTACTGCATACTTTTTCATTGTTCGATGTTATCTCTAGGAAAAATGATTCCATGTACAATTTTATTTTCTTCAAGTTTACCACTTTATTTTTTCCTTACTCACATATCTACTTACCCACGTACTCATCAATTTATCCTCTTCATAGTTGTAAGAACAACTTTAATTTACCTGTCTATTTACTTGTATCTTTATTTATCAACTCTATTATTTCAGATTTATGGACAGTACAGATTTGCATTGGCTCCAAATGAGCAAAGAGTATTCAAAGGGTTTTGGAAGGATGCCTTTTATAAGGTCTGTTTTTCTGACGTCTTGTTGATCTGCTGAAATGTTAAAATAGTTGTTAAAAGATCCATATCTCATTATTAATCGTTGGTTATCATTGATTGATAGTGATTCGCTATTATTATTTATGCTTGATGAAAATATATGTTTAGTTTCTTCATTTCTCCATTTCATGTTTGTCTTTCTTAACCATTAACTGGTAACGGAGTAGTTTGAACTATGATAAGGAACTATGATCTGATCATCGATAAACGAGATAAAAGAAACTGTTTGAGTAGAGACGAACAAATTTACTGCAGTCTTTGGTTGTTTATGCATATTTTTAATATTTTCACAATCTTGTTGAGTGATATGACTAAATGTTCCATTGATAAACTTAATGATAAGTATTTTATAGGTCCTTTTTTAATATTTTGTATGAATGATGATTATAGGTATTGAGAAACACTTGGTTCGACCGTTGGTATCTCTGGCTGCCTCAAGGTGTAGTATTCTACTTCATGACAAAGTTGTGCTTGAAAATGAATTACGAAGCCTACCGGAAGAAACCGGAAGACTTTATCAACGAAGGCATACCAAAGGATGCAAATTAGAGATCGATAAGATATGCGGATGTAAAACCTCCTTCATTTATTCAATATATTAGCATTATTGTATCGTAAGTGCAAAACTTTATGAGTTACTGGCACACAACTGGTAATAGTTTTTGTTGTACAGTTATAAAATAAGTGGAATTTCAAGTGCTTCATCATGCAATACATAGTGCATCAGAATGCTGGTCACTCAGTATAAATAATCTATTGAACTTTATCCGAAAACAATCAAACTTAGATGGGAGTTTAGGTTTTGCGAGGTAAGCTTTGGATTGATTCAACCCTTTGTAGAAACTGACGCTAGGAATAAGGAATGTTTTTACTGCAGGAACTTTTGAGATGTCTTAGTGGGACAGATTAGTGCTAATTTGCTATGATGGAAATTTTTTGATTTACAGTTTATCACATTCCTTGTTTTTTAGTAAAATCTCATTTTTAGAATTAATTGGTCTTAAATGCTACTGGTAATTTGGAGAGAGGGATCAGATTTAATCCTTCTGCTTTATACATTTTATTTGGTAGAAATAGAAACTTAAAATACAATGAATAGCATGCTTAAACATATGCATCCTCCTTCAGCTAGTAGAACACCATAACAATAGTACAGCTGGGTAAATAATAAATGAAAATATATGCCATTTTTTCACCACATGGTTGAATATCTCTCGAAAAACTTATATGAAAAGCTATATTTTCAAGCTTGGATTCAGCATACCTCCAGAAAATCTAATCCGTTCACAGTCATCTTATAGCGATATAGTAGAACGAATCGTCAACATTGGAACACGGCAGTCCAGCTCATTTTCTTGGCCAGACCCAGCATCTCTGTATTATCTCTGTGCTGAATAATTTGGCAAACTGTTTTAAAAATTTTGATACTGCCCATGGTCCTCTTTAAAGATCAAGTTTAGGGATTCAAATTTATGGATCGAGTCGGATTAATTGATATTTCTTTTTTCCTCAGTTTGATTATGGAAATGGATAAATGATAAATGGAATTCTTATAGTTCAAATCAAGCAACAATCTACGTTATCTAATCAAATGATTAATCTCATATTAATCAAGAAAGCAATATGAGATTAATCATTTGATTAGATCTTTAATCTGCTTGAATATCCGAACAAGTCTTCATACTGTGTACACAGCTCACTTTTGCAATTTATCAAAATCTGTACTTCGCTATCAAATTTTTATCACTCAATGTAAATATGAGCATGAGTCCGACACATTGCTTGTCTTCTTACATTGTTTGCATTTATTATCCATTCATCATAAACAAAAAAATTCTATACACCTTTTATAAAATAAACAATCAGATATAAAATTGTGATCGAATAGATGGTTTTATGTTCGCAAAAAAGACAAGAGGAGAAGTATCATAGTTGAGGTCATTACAGACATACAGCCAATCAATGAATGAAACAAGGATTGTTTGATCCGGAAATTGCTATAAAATTACCATTGGTAGAGTTATATCAAGATATAAGGAAAAATGAATTAAGTAAAGTTTAAATCGAATTTAAAGAATAAAAGATGAAATGATATTCTGAACTGAAATTCACCACTTAGTTGAAAAGGAAACAATTGTATTGTAGAAGTTGTTTGGTTTTTAGATATCAAAATTCACATAGGATACGTGACGATATACTATTACTACACGTATAATATTAATGATATACTATTACTAATAGTACTAATCGAAGTTTGCGGATGAATGTGAATGTATGCATTACACGTATAATATTAATATATAAAATTGTGCCAAAATTTAAATTTTTATAAATATCGAAAAGTTTTCGTTTTCTTTTGTAATGTGACAAATTTAAAATGTTCATTGTGATTTTGAAATCGATTATTAGTTTGCTGTCAATTTATCTCTTTCCTTTTTGTAGGTGCAGTAACTTTACGTTCATACTATTATTAATGTGATCATAACTTTAGCTTTAACAAATTTCAAATATCATAGAAGATTAAACTTTTGCAACATATGGATAAATTATCATCCTAAGGTAACTGATAAAAAGTCAAATATCAATTTATAAGAAATGCAATTATCACAGGAATGAAACTAAAAATCACCTAATATTATCATTTCATATTTTTATGGTAACTTGTGGAGTTGAACTTTAACCTATTAGTATTTTCCCTATAAATTCATACGGCAATCTATTTGTTCAATTCTTAATTTCACCATTGTCCATTCATTCTTTCAAGTGATAGAATCAATTGATGAAATGAATGATATAGAAGGATTTCAATAATATTTATCAAATACATAGTGACAACCTTTTCATGAACATCATCGTCTTCTGTATTTCTTCAACGTGATTTATAATAATAGTTCACGTATAATTCTTCTATTATGCATTCATTTGTTATCGGCAGAATAAATAGCAATAAATGCATTATCCCATTCAGTTCAAGCACGTCCGAAGAGGACGTCATTTTACGTCAATTAACGTAAAACGTCAAGTCGCATAACTTCACCAATCGCTTCCATTTCGCATACAACGATAAGAGGAAACGCGTAGCGTCATCAACCAGTAGCACCGCCCATCAACCGCTTAGATGTCATCAGCTGATTGGTTGAATGCTGACGTGGACCAGTAAGCGTGCGATCCTTGAATTGACAGTCTACCTATGAGTGGGTGATTTTTAGGGAGTTGATTGTTTAGTGGTTGTTTATTTAGGCTTAAGCGTGGTACTTATTTGTGAAAGTTTTTCTGGGCTTCATTACTTTCTCCTTGTTGTTCTAGGCTCTACTCACCTCACTTAGGTCTTTCTAGAGAGTAATACTTCCATTTTGTTGCACTAAGCTATAGTATATTCTGCTGTCAGGCTGTTTACTTATCTTTTGTAATTTGTTTCAGATTGTTTTATTTTCCTCCTATGACTTCTTTGTACTAATGCTATTTACATCGTTATGCTTAGGTCCTCTAATGAAAACAGACCTTTGATGAGTAAAGTTTTGACATCTCTGTAAATATCGTCGTTTTAATAATTTGTTGTCCGATGTAAGAAGTAGATTAAGAGGATAAATTCTGAGATAAAAGTTAACACAGACACTTTTTTTCCTTTCCAGAATTTATTTGATGTGCATTAATACAAATATACAAAATAATTCATACCAGTACCGATATTCACCGGTTATGTTAACGTGAACTTTAAAATAAAGAACTTGCTGTAATGTTCATCATTTAACATGAATTAGAAGTGCCTTTTTCAACCATACACGTGACCTAGATTTCTCGTCATATTTGCATGTTCATTTTAGGGATGCAATTATATTTGCTGTTAGGACTTATTTGCTGCTCAGCAATCAGTGCTAAAATATATTTCAAGGAAGAATTCACGGGTAAGTTCGGGTATTCTTCGAAAAAAGAATAAGGTCCGATAATTTCAACCTTTTTCTGTGAGTTAGATTCGTTGAACTATGGGAGCAAAAAACTGAAAAGATTGATTATAATTATGAAATGCTATTAACATGATCATGATTTGCCGACTATAACATAGTTGGAATCGATGTATGCACAAGAAGTACTGTGTTAAGAATACTTTTATTAAGGACAGTTGATATCACTGATTCCATTATTACTATTAAGTTAAGATGTAGAATTTCTTTTTGATATCCAGATGATGAGTGGGAAAAAAGATGGATAAAGTCAAAACATAAGGATGATTTCGGCAAATGGGAAATATCGCATGGCAAATTTTATGGTGATGCTGTAAAGGATAAAGGTCTCAAGACGGCGCAGGTTACTATTTGTATATAGTTATTGGGAGTATTCTAAATAAAATATCGTTATACACTTCCATTGCAAGTAATTGTTGAAGTCATATGGTGCTCAGCAGTGAATCTCTTCGACTCGTATTGCAGGATGCGAAATTTTATTCAATCGGTGCCAAATTTGACAAAAGTTTTTCAAACAAGGGTAAAACGCTGGTTGTTCAATTTAGTGTCAAGCATGAACAAGATATCGACTGTGGTGGTGGTTACGTTAAGGTAAAGTTTATTTTACGAGATGGTTTTTTTATTTTCTACCTACAAAATTGTCGTGGTTTACAAGTTCAATGACTTATTTTGCTCGTTTTACACTATTTATAGGACGGCTGTTTGTGTGTTCTTTTTATAACAGAAGGTTTTTTTCTATTTATCGAGCGAGGTTTAACACACTAAATATAGCAGAATGGTGGTAACATCGTTTGATGTGATGTTATACGGAAAATATTTTTTATTGAACATCAAGAAATTTTTTAACCTATTGCATTGAATTGACGACAGCGTATGGAAGCAATGTAAGTTTGCTTCTTCAGCTCTAGAATCTGCTTGTTTTATGATTTTGCCTTTTTTAGCTGATGGCATCAGATGCAAACCTAGAAGACTTCCATGGCGAAACTCCTTATCATATTATGTTCGGTCCTGATATTTGTGGACCTGGAACAAAGAAAGTCCATGTCATATTCCATTATAAGGGTAGAAATCATATGATCAAAAAGGATATCCGATGCAAGGTTTTGTCTTGTAAAATTTTTGTATGTTATCTGTGCTTTTCGCGGAGCTATCGATAGCCCAGTGTATATCGATGTCTAGTCGAGAAGCTATATAAATGGTTCTCGTGTATCTGCCTGTTCACTTTCATTAGTGTTCTGGTTCGTCTGAGATAAACATGCAATCCCACTGCGACTCTTCTCTGAATGTGTCGTTGTAGCACTTGTTTATTTCTGCAGGATGATGTGTTTACGCATCTTTACACGTTGATTGTGAATTCTGATAATACCTACGAAGTACAAATTGATGGCGAGAAGGTCGAATCTGGAGAGCTAGAAGCGGACTGGGATTTCCTTCCTCCGAAGAAAATTAAGGTTACCATTCTCAATCTGTTTGTTTAAATGGAATAAGTTATTGAGGCAATTTACACTTTTCAAAAATAATCCAACTATTGTTTGATCATATAAAGTGTGTATGATAGAATGGCATTATTCAGGATCCAGACGCCAAGAAACCAGAAGATTGGGATGAACGGGAATACATTGATGATGAGGAGGACAAGAAACCCGAGGACTGGGACAAGCCAGAACACATTCCTGACCCTGATGCTAAGAAACCAGAAGATTGGGATGATGAGATGGACGGAGAATGGGAGCCGCCAATGGTTGATAACCCAGAGTATAAAGGAGAATGGAAGCCGAAGCAGAAGAAAAATCCTGCATACAAGGTGAAATTAAAGCAAATCCTTTACTTCATAAGTGTTACCAACATAGCGTAATCATTTCGGTATCGGTATCGTTTCTTTGCTTTGGGCTTATATATATATTTTTTTTAGGGTAAATGGATCCATCCAGAAATCGATAATTCAGAATACACTCCAGATGATAATTTGTATCTTTATGAGAATATCGGAGCAATTGGCTTTGATTTGTGGCAAGTAAAATCGGGAACAATTTTCGATGACATCATTGTGACAGACAGTGTAGAGGAAGCCAAGGTATCTTATGGTTATATTGATGTCAGCTTTTCATTTTGTTTTTCTTAAGAACGGTTTTTATAAATTTAACTGATACTTGTGCTGTGGCAATATTATGTTGTTGATACCAACATGACTGTGATCAACTTTACTGGGATGCCAAGAAAATCGTCATCTTTTGAGGTTGAGTTAATTAGTTTCTTATTACTATCTATTTCAACTGAATCATTACAGAAGTTTGGTGAAAAGACCTTGAAAAAAACCAAGGAGGGTGAGAAGAAAATGAAGGAAAAACAAGATGAGGAGGAAGAAAAGAAGAGGAAAGAAGAAGAAGAGAAGGCAAAAGAAGAAGAAAAGGAGGAAGAAAAGGAAGAAAAAGAAGTGGAAGACGAGAAAAAAGTAGGTCTATACTGTGTTTGCATTCTTTTTTTCTTTTTGTATCAAATCTCCTTAATAAGCAATTACTAACATTCAAATTTTGCAGGACAGCGAAGAACATGAAGAACTGTAAATCAGTGGATAATATATGCTAAATTGATTTTATTGGCATGATAACTGCCACATTAGTTTGCTTGATATCCGTCATTGTTACTTTTTACCGCTAGGATCTCCTCGGGAAATTTTAGTGAAAATCTTATTGTTTGGGAAGTACTTCAACATTTCAGAAGTAGTGTAGAAGACAAAAGTTCTGGTGTTGGGGATACTCTTAATTTATTTGTGCTATATAAATATTATTTATAACTTGTTGATTCATTATCCTCATTTCTTTCTTTTTTTTCGCTTCTTGATTTTGTTTTTGTTCACATCAGGAATAAATGTTTTTATTCTTGGAAAATGTTTGAATACAGAATAGATATGATTCTCATCACTGAGTTGAACCATTACCAGATTTATTTACCAATTTACGAAATGAACCATTTGAGGAGTCGCGACGGAATTCTAACTTTTGACTTCTGACTTTTTAGCGAATTTCTCCTGTTTCTCACTTTTGCTTTTGGTAGTCATTCCTGAAACCATTGGCTCTTTCGTAACGTGATGAAAAAATTAGATGAAGCAGACGAGACAAGAGTTCCATAGAAGGAGTTTCGAATTTGACTGGCAATTAATAGATTTCCATCATCAGGGAGAGTCAAGATTGTGTGAAACTATGTTAAACTGGTTCCAATCTTACTCTTATTTATACGGACTTCAATGGATTCCAACAAACTGGAAGCTCGGAAAATGTTCAAAATGTTCCCAGAAATGCCTTATTTTGATTTAGAAACTGATGTACAGTGAATGTCTGTGTATTTCGCTAGTTAGCAGCTTTAATTTTAATGTAGCTACTGGTTTGATATAAATGAGGAGGTTTAAAGGGTGGGATCATTCGGATTGTTGACTTAAGAACAGCTGGAATGAACGTCGTTAAAGCACCATATCAATGATTGGCGTTTGGGTGACGTGGGTCAGTGAAAGGCGGAGAATTTGATAAGCTTAGAAACTGTGGTTTGCCCCCGTTCCGGAATGTTTAGGATTTAAGCAACGGTAAGGGAATCAAATTTCAAATTATGATCCATCCTTTATCATCTGTTGTGCTTTTATGCATCATCAGCTACGCTAATAGCAAGATTTATTTCCAAGAACAATTTAAAGGTTCCAGTTAATTTTTCTCTCACTTAGTAGAAATTTTCTCAGCTGAAATAAAAATTAGCCAAACCTAACATTTCCGTAAATCCTTCTTGGCCAAATTTCTTTTGAATTCCTAATGGCAAAAATCTTAACATGTCGTACAAAAAATTTAAAACAATTCGATAGGAAAATGAAGATTAATAATAATTAATAATTAATGAAAATTATTTCAAAACATTGCAGTAAATTTTTTTTTTTTGGAACTTAAGAAACCTTTGTGTTGTAATTATCGTAGAAGTAAATTAGCAAATTAGCGGAATATGGACAGAGATTTCATTAAACGATCAATTTAGCTCATGAAGCAATCCAGATAATAAAATACGAGAAACTAAAGCTTTATATACATTGGAATGAGCGATAGTATTATAAAGCTTTCCGATGAAACTTTTTTAATGACTGGATTATGGCCTTCGATCGGAATGTTAACATCACTTGTTTATTTGTCTTTGAATAAAGTTTGAGATGAGGATAGATTAGCATCCAATTCCTATATTTCATGTTATATTTCTTTTTTAATTTTTTTTAATACAAAGTCTTTAATTGCTTGAATATCAGCGGCTGATTTTTAGACGGAGATGGTTGGAAAAAGCGATGGGTATTATCTGAACATCGAAACGACTATGGAAAATTCAACCTTTCCTACGGTCAATTCTATAATGATCCAGAGGAGGATCTTGGACTCACTACAACCGAGGTATCTGGTTATTAATTTAAATACTATTATTTTAAATACTAATTTAAATAGTACTGGTTATCAATTTAAATACTATTACTAATAATATATATTACTAATAATAATTACTAATTATGTATATATTACTTATAATATATATGGATGGTTTCAATCATCAATTTTTCCGCTTCAGATGTTTGAATCATTTGTGTATGTATTTAAGGATATCAAAAATTATGCTATTTCGGCAAAATTTCCAAAATTTTCGAATAAAAATAAAACACTGATTATTCAGTATGCAGTAAAACGATTTACTCTACCTGATGAAGATTGTGGTGGCCTATATATAAAGGTGCAGTATGTTTTATTTACCTTTATATTTTATGATTCTCACAAAAGAGTTATATTGAATGTTTGTGAAATTAGTAATAAAATGTTGCTCATATCTTCCGAGTCTTTTTATCGAAATCCCATTATAGACAGACTGTAAACAGTTGCGATTTCACATAGCCATTTCTTAAAAGGGAAAATATGTGATGGAATAAGCTGAGTAAATAAGAGATAGCTTAAAATTTTTATGGGAGTCAATCATTCAGAAAAATAATCGCAACAAAATTGTTTAAGATAGAATGAAACTATAGAGCCTATATGCATGTGTATGTGTGATGTAGAGGTAAAGAGCGGTGGTAATTATTTATGAGACAATAGAGTAAAATGTCATAAAGCAATGAAATAATAAATGAGGAAAATTAAAGGCTTGTATACAAAAAATTAAAAAGAGTATGTATCATTGTGGCAAATACGTAACCTAAAGTGATTGGCATGAAATTTTTAATGGTAAAACATTTAGGCCCACAATAATAAGAGAATATGACATTTACTATAGCTGTAAAAGATTCCCCTCGATATTTCAGCAAAACAACTTTTTTTCATAGAATGTAATGAATTTATTCAAATTCAGCTCATGAAATCGGATTTGGATCAGAAGCAATTTAATGATGAAACTCCGTATGAGATAATGTTTGGACCAGATATATGCGGTAAATACTCGAAAAAAACTCATGCCATATTTCGCTACAAAAATTCCTACTATCATTGCAATTCTTTTTTGCGTGTAATTGTAATTATTTCTACTTCACTTTTCAACTATAACCATAAGTTTTAAATTTTATTATTTGTTATATTATATATTATATTATATTAATATATTAAAGTTATATTATATTAATTATATTATTTGAATTTTCCTTTCTAAAAAAACCCATTAAAATCAATTGGAAAGGATAAAATCAATTGAAATTTTGAGGCGAAACCAGAATTTGAAATAAATCAAAAATTGAAATTAATTATATGTATTATTTAAATTAATTTCATGATTATAAGTGAACAATTTATAATTCAGATAAAAATTCCAAAATTTTGTCTTCAATTTTAACTTTTCTAAATGGACTTTTCCCTACTTATAATCATGAAATTTTCAGGTGAAACCAGAATTTGAAATAAAAAATTTTTTGAAGTTGTGATTTCATGTTGTTGTAGCTATAATAAATTGAAATTGATGTATATTTGATGTTAATGTAATATTTATTTCAGTGTGATGAACTATCTCATATCTATACTTTAATTTTATATCCGAATAATACCATTAAAATACTTGCCGATTATGAAGAATTAATTACTGGTGACTTAGAAGATCATTACGATTTTCTTAAGCCACGGAAAATTATGGTTAGCATTTCTCCCCTTTTTTACTTATTCTTATAATCCAACAAAAATTCTACCAAGTTTTTCTTCTGTTCCAAAAAATATATGCAATGATTGTGGAATACTACTATCAAACTATATCATTTCGCATATAATTTTATGATATGTTTGATGCAGTTTTTCTTCTTTTATGATTTTTTAAAATTCTTAAAATTGATTTTACAATTTACAATTTGCTAGAATTTTAGGATCCAGATGTGGATAAACCAGCTGATTGGGTTGATGAAGAATTCATACCTGATCCAAACGACAAAAAACCGGATGATTGGGACCAGCCAGAATTTATATTGAATTTAGATGTTGAGAAACCAAACGACTGGGATGAAGAATGGGATGGAGAATGGGAACCACCAGGAATGGTAAATCCGGATTATAAGGATGAATGGGTGCCGAAAGAGATTCCAAATCCAGAATATAAGGTTGATTTTTGAAATTTGAATGAATTGGCCTTTCAGATATTTGCATTCTTCCCGCTGACACCTGTATAAAATTAATAGCATGTTAAAATTATTTGTTCTGGTGGATCGAAGAATCAAAGAAATGGAAATTTAGGGAGAATGGATACATCCTGAAATTGACAACCCAAATTATATACCAGATCCGAATCTTTATCTGTACGATGATATCGGTGCAATTGGAATCGAGATATGGCAAATGAACAGCAGCACAATATATGACAATATCATTATAACCGACTCCATTGAAGAAGCTAAGGTAATGTTTAAGAAAATCCCTGTATATATCTGATGAAATCTATTTCTGATGAAATCTATATAATCGAACGTTCGTCATACTTCAGAAATTTGCTGCTTTTACGTTGAATGGTACCAGGATAGGCGAGGAAAAAATGAAGAAAGAATTTGATGAAAAACTACAGGAAGATATGAAGTCAAACATGGATATAAATGAAAGTGAAACGTGGGAAGATGATGTAAGTTTATCGCAAAGTAACAATTTATAAACTTTTGAGAATCCCCATTGAGGATCAACTGTTCCCTGATCATATACATATATTTTTGATTTGCTGCTAGGAGTATCAGGAAGAAATGATTGTAATGCAACAAAATTATTGGCTTAAAATAATAGAATGGAAATTTTCAGCTAAATTTTGTGCTATTTCAGTTAAAAGAAGAAAAACTAAGAAAAGAAGAACTATAAATAGAGAAATCTCTATCCTCATTGATGTAAATAAATATTTGGAGTGTGCAAATTCGAAATAGTTCCTCTCAAGATGACTTCTATCTCCAATACATTTAAGAAAACAAATGATTACTTCATTGTTAATTTGTGTGTGTGTAGTAAGCCGACAATAAAAATATTACTCAGTCGATCATCATAATTTTTTTGTCATCTATCTGCAAGTTAAGTCTCATTACATATCTTTTCATGATCAAAGATAGATAACCTCTTTTTTTTCGGTCTTTTAGGAATTATATGAAATTAATAAAATCAAGTCTAACTAACTTTAGCAAGTTAGTCTCTATTTATTTGTACTCATAAGGTTCATTAAAATGTTTACATTCGTTAATGTAGTTAATGCCTGAACAAGTGAGCTAAGTGGTTATGCTTACGCTATAAAAGCTAATCATTTCTATGTTATATATCATTAAAATATGTTGAGATCATATCAATAAGTAATAAGATTTTTTATTCTTTTTTTTTTTAACTGATCAAACTATTAATTAGGAAGTGTTTATGGAGATCTTGTACTAACACAATATGTGTTATCTTGAAATATTCACTGTAAATTGCAGTGATCTAATAGAAGAAATATTACAGTAAAGATAATACATGCATATATGAGACATGGATATGCATGTTAACAGAATATATGAGAAATTAGACAAAATACCAAATATAATACTGCGTAATATAAATGAAAGAAAGAAATAAAAGCTTTTACAAACACCAGCAAATATGTGTGCATCTTTAGATAACAGCTGGAAATAAAAAAGGAAAAACAAATAATTGAAATTAAAACTTCCTATCTCTTAAATGGGCAATATTACTTATAATGTTATCATGATATTTTCCAAATGTAGCTATCTTTCACTTTACTTTTTTTTTAGATTCAATTTTTAATTACTCTTTTAGAGTTATAAAAAAGCTATATAGCTGTTATCAAATGATCAAATTCAAGAATACGAAAAGCGCAAATACAATAAGAAAAATCTGCCCGCAGTTGTTCAAATAAATCATATCATTATATTGCTAAATAAAGCACAATAAGCAATTATGCAATTTTCGAATATCATTTCTTCATTTTGAAATTAAATTTACATAGAGGAATAATTATTGGAAAAATTCTTCTTATTTTTCGACTATAAAGCCTCTTCCTCGTTTCTTTTTGTTTTTATGCTAATATATTTATAAATGAGAGCAAAAATTATTTTCTTCTCAAAGTAAAAAAAAGAAGAAATAAATTCCAAAAGTACAACTATATGAAACTAACCATTATCTTAGCAAATTGAAAGCATTAGAAGCGATAAAATATACATCATTCTATATACAATACAATAAGATTTTAGTCACATTCCATCTGTTCTTCATTATCTGAATCGTAAGCTTTATGTGCTTCACAAAATGCAGTAAATGAGCTTACAGGAAATAATTTCGGCATACAGTTATTTGTCGTTTGTAGATTTCTATCTGTAAAATCTGATTATTTAACAAAAGAAAAAAAATACCTTCATTCGTAAGAGTCTCAGGTAATAGCTAATATATTACGTTTCAAATCTACTATTATAGATAAATCCCGTAAAACATTTTAATAACTGAGATATATACATTATAATGTTCTGCGAGCCAGTACCTCAAATTCTCTTGAATTAGTACGACAAATCGTCCAATAGTAAGCAATGATGAATCAATTACATGAATAATTTATCGATAAAAAAATGGCCGAAAGTATTATTATACCAGCAGAAATGACTAGACTATGCCTAGTCCATTACATTTTATGATAAAACAACGGGGAATATCGAAAATAAATTTAATTGCTGAGGTTTGATTACGCCATGCTAAAACTTCGTCATAGAGTTTAGCTTTTGAAGTGTACAAAATAAATTGGCAATATTTACGTAATACAAATTAGTAATATTTAATTATCATTTTATTAATATTTTTGGAAGTTACTTTAAACTTATATTGCTTTATAAACCAATTATTGCTCTAATAAAGTAACATGAATGTATGCAACGTCAAAACGACAATGTTAGCAACTTATTTCTAACATAGAGTAAAGGAAATAAAAAAATAAATAATATTAGAAATTACTGAATCCATGTTCAAAGCATTAGGTGTTTGCAAATGATCTTAATGTCACCTTCGATTGAATAACTGAGAATGATGTAAGACAAGGATTGTAATTTTGAAATAAATAGAAAACCGAAGAAAAAGAAAATGAAGCAAACCTTCAAATTTGCTAGTTTGCTGTTGCCTAGGGTCATTTCTTCTTTCCTCACATATTTTTGTCCATTCTTCAGATTGCAATGGCTGATGTTGCTGTTGCTGCATGCGAATTCCTAACATTGGTTCAATAAGACCCTGAAACACAATTAAGGAACAGTGTCAAAAAAATTGAATTATTTAAAACAAATAAAAAACGAATGATCTAATTACTGCAAAAGGATGGTTATTGTCAAATTATCAATCATGATAATAAATTGTTAATCCGATTTCAGTGTTATGATTTGTGATTCTATGAAATTAACCGTGGTATAAGGGATCGGGGAAGGATTATCACCACTTGCAGATCTCGTAGAAGAAGAACGTTCGTCAAAATCGCCGAATCGGAAAGGAGTATGTCGAGCTGTTGGTGGTAGCGAAAGTGCCGACGCGCCACCAGTTGTCGTTGCACTAACACCTGTTGTACTTGCCACACCATGATGTATTAAAAAGCTAAAATGTCACACTTTTAGCATGAAAAAAGAATCGAATGATTAAAACCATAATGTTCACATAATCTCGAAGCATATGTTGAATTGTTTGCAAAACCTGAACAACAATATTTAGGTTATTTGCAAAACCGGACCATATTCACACAACTACCGCTTATAAGTAAATCATAGCTGACAAGAGACTATAAATCGGTAGACAATTTATATATTTGCTATCAGTTGAGGTAGATGTTTAAAGTTAATGTATCAGAAAAAAGTGAATAAGTAAGGAAGGTATGAAATGATATTTTGAAAAACAATGAACAATTTAAGTTGAAGTAATGAGATATTTCTTTAAAATAATCTTTTCTAATCTTTCATTTCCCTTCTAAATCATTCATACTATCTGTCGGATAAAGAAAAGAACTAATTAATTCCAAGCTGACTAAACTTTGAAATCAATTCTTTCAACCTGATTTTAACGAATTAGTGCGGTATTTAAATTAATGGAACGATAAAACAAACCTTTTATTCAGGCATGAAGATACTGAATTTGAACGTTTTCGCTTGTTTTGACTATAATGTGGAAGGACCCGACTTGAACGACGTGACGTACCTAAAGATGGCCGAGAGGATAGAGTCTGTCGTAGCACCTGAAAAACGAGCAGCTGTGCCGATAACATTAAAATCAACCAAAATTGAAATTTATAACTGAAATCCAATAATTGATATCAGTACATACACACAGACAAAGAAGAAAAATATGAGAAATTGAAATGAAATAAAAGATGAACCATAGTATCCAGAGATGTACTCATGCTTAGTGGTGGAGCACCTAGAACATGGCCACTAGAAGTTGTCACCGAAGTGCTACAAGTACTTTCCGCTGAACTAGCAAGCATATCACCACTATATGAGGTTGATGTAGGCGCTGTAGCGGTTCGTTGTCGTTGTATTTGATTTGAAGTTGAAGTTCGTAGTAGAGTTCCCTGGGCTTGTCCTAACTGAAATTTTACACTTATGCAATCGTATACAAATTTTAATTTTGCTAAATTCAAACACTATTATCATAAGAATGAATTTTTCAAAATGTTACCATAAAATAAAATGAATTTAATTCATTAATATCAACATAAAAAAAATGGAAGAGTGAGAGTATATTTGAATGAATTAATAAAACAATAACAATACCTGGCATAGATCGAGAGCAGCTATCGTGGAACGTTCCTCCATATCACTAAGAGGATTATCATCAGGTCGTAGAACAACATCTTCCACTGCTCGTTTCAAATCACCAATATGCATAGTGAATGAATTTTGCTAATGAATAAATCAATTATATTAATTCAATTAATACAACTAGCAAATTGAACAAATAGTAGAAGTTTCTCGATGAAACATGCCAAATTCAAGATGTCATCAATCGTTTTACCCGGTTTCCTTCCGGTAGAAAATATTGGAAATTTTAGCAGTGATATATAAATCAACTATTATCCATTTTCTTTTTCTCCGTTCCCTATCCGAATTTGATCATATTCTGAAATGAAATGAATTTGAAATATTCTTTTTCCTTTTCATCCTCACCGTTATCAATACATTGCTTAAATATTCTATTCATATAAATATATATATATATACATATCAGAAAAGATTATATTTGAAAATTTTCTATCCTAGACGAGAGAAATAAAAGACGAAAGAAGGAAATGATTGGATAGGAAATGTCAAAATGAGGTCAACGATGTCACCAAATGAACACATTTGCTCTAAATAATGATATATTATTATATACCTATTTAAATAATAAAAAAATTAAACATTGAATTATTACATACATCCATACATATATAATATATATATTATATATATTATCCATATACATATATTATATATATATATACATATATGGATATGGATGGATATATATATGTATAATATATATGGTTGGAATGAAATGAATTATTCTATCAAATTATTATCTTTTTCTTTCTCTCCTTCTTCATTAGAATTATTATAAAATGATTTCATTCAAATCCTTTCGGTTTAATTTTTACTCTTTAATGTAAACATTCTCATTGATTTATTTAATCCTCCGCTAAAAAGCAATTATATATGTTACCGCTGGTAGTAAATAATTTATACATCTACATATATACTATTGATAATCATTTTAATGATAAAATTATCTACAAAAGATATATTCAATGATTAAATAGCAAAAATGATTAGTATAACGATCATATCTTTTTTTTCTCTTATCATTTTCATCATTGAAAAATCTAATTAACTTCTTTAATAGTTGAAAAGTAAATCGATTATGATAAATGAAATGAATGTATGAAATCGATTTGGAAAAGTAAAATTGATCAAAATTATTATTATTATCACCATTATTATTACTATCATTATTAATATTGTTTATTATTATGCTGTTATTATTATCATTTATTATTGTTATTTTCGTTACTATTATTATTAATTATAATAATAATTATTATTACTAGTTATTAATATTAAATTAGTTATCGTTAATTATAATAATTATTATTACTGATTATTAATAATAAATTAATTATCATTAATTATAATAATAATTATTTTCACTAGTTATTAATATTTACAACGATAACTTGATAATAATAATTATTATTACTAGTTATTAATAATAATTATTATTATTTACTTTATGACAATAATAATAAACATTTTTTTATCAATTATTATTATTATTATTATTTTTGTCACTTATTATTATTATCAATTATTATTATTTATTAATAATTATTAATATTAATAATAATATTATTATTATTATTAACTGTTGTTTATTAGTAATAATAATAAATAATAATAATATTATTATTATCGATTGTTGATATGATGTGAATCATTTTAATAAAAGATTATTGATTCAGTAAAAGAATAAAGATAGATAATTAGAGGAATATCGATAGCAATAACAATAATAAAATAATAGATTGAGGAATAAGAGATAAATTGATATGAAATATACTTATAAAGAGAAGAAAGAGAAAGAGATAGAAATAAGATGAAAAGTTAACAACAATAATTGCTTACACCTCACCTCTTTGTCAAATATTCACACAATATAAAATATAAGCAATAAAAAGAAAGAAAGAGAGAGAAAGAGAGAGAGAGAGGGCGAGAAAAAATAAATAGAAAGAAGGAAAAAAAAGGAAAAGAAAAATGCATCAATCTAAAGACAATGATAATAAACTGTTGGCTGGAAGCAAAGGCATCAGTCCATTATCATTTAGTCCACCTATCTATTTATTTATCTATCTACCTCTTATTTAAATTATTAAAAAAATAAAATTTGATTTGGACAAATATGGCAGGCAAAGAGGGGACAATGATATATTTCCATCGTCGTCATCCTTCTCCTCTTCTTTTCTACTCTTTTTTCAATTATTTTTCTGCTATCATCTAGAAATGATAGAAAAATAAATGGTTATTTTCATCTGTCCCTTCTTTTCCTTCCTTTGGCTTTTTTTTCCCCTCAAATAAGGCTAATTTAAAATAGCCTTAGCAGAGAAGAAAAAGTTTTGGCCGTTATTGATTATCATTTATGATAATCAATTCCATATCATTGTTAGCAATATCCATCCTATGTCACTGTTAGCAGTATCCATTCCATCTCACTATTAGCAGTATCCATTCCATGTCACTGTTAGCATATCCATTTCTAGTCATTATTAGCAGTATCCATTCCATCTCACTATTAGCAGTATCCATTCCATCTCACTATTAGCAGTATCCATTCCATCTCACTACTAGCAGTATCCATTCCATATCACTGTTAGCAGTATCCATTTCATGTCACTATTAGCAGTATCCATTCCATCTCACTGTTAACAGTATCCATCCCATATCACTGTTAACAGTGTCCACTCTTCCGTCCCTTTGTCCATCCTTTCCCTTCCATTTCGTTTTTTTTCGTTGTTTCATTTAGCTTCTGTTACTGGAAGAAATGTAATTTGATCGAAAACTATCCTCTTTCAACATAGCTCTCTCAAAATCTCATCTGAAATGACAAATTCATTTTTCTCTCTCTCTCTCTCTCTCTTTCTTCCTCTCTTTATGGAAGAGGTCATAAGGCATTAGGATGAATTGATCACTTGATAAAAGAAGCAAACATTCTGTTTCGTATTTTACAGCTAGAAAAAAATTAGAGCAAAAATGCACAATCGACACACCTCAACAGAGCTTTTGACCTCTGAGTAAACTTCTAC
Source organism: Cercopithifilaria johnstoni (assembly GCA_916381525.1). Lineage (NCBI taxonomy): Eukaryota > Metazoa > Nematoda > Chromadorea > Rhabditida > Onchocercidae > Cercopithifilaria > Cercopithifilaria johnstoni. The sequence goes on along the minus strand of CAKAEH010001794.1, from coordinate 5,855 downwards.
TACAACATTGTTATTTGTTATCGATGGATGATTGAATAATAAGTAAATGTGGATGGATGGATGGATGGATGAATAGGATGGATACACGTAAACAGAGGAATGAATAAACATAGACGACGACGGGTTAATGAAAAATGTCACATATTTTTATTACAAGGAGACAATTAGATAGCCTATAATTAATCAAAATTGACAACATAATATAAAAGTAACTTTTAGAAAGTAGGAAGAAAGGATTGTTGAGATGTTACATGATGTGATATTATTATTATTATTCATATACGAAGAATGATAATGATTTTAATGATGTTGATAATGATCATAATAATGACGATAATGATGATGATGATAACAACAACAATAATAATAATAATAATGATGATGATTAAGGTGATGAAAACAAAAATGATACAGTAAATATTGAAGGAATAGAAGAGAGAAGAGGAATGAATGAATGAAAGGGAAATTCAATAAAAGATAAATATCTGTTTCATCCATCCTCTCTATCTAACATCGATCATTACCAGTCTGATTATTTGTTAAAGGAAAAAGAGAGAAGAAATGATGCAAACTATAATTTTAACATAAAATGATGCTAATAACTAAAAATTGAGATATGAGAAAATAAGGGAAAAGAATTTGACAAATATAAATTCCCTGAACAAACATTTAATATTTACAAGAGAGAGAGAGAGAGAGAGAGAGAGAGAGAGAGAGAGAGAGAGAGGGAGAGGGAAAAGGAGAAATATTCCGTATGATTTTATAAGATCATTTCCAGTAATACGGTTCGATGATATATATTATTTGATACTATTACTTAGTATAAATTATTGAGCAACATATTCTTAAGTGAAAAATATTTTTTAATAGCTATAGACAAATAAATGTTATAAATGATATTATGGATGGTAGTGTTTATTCCACTATAAAATCATGATCATTATCATGATCATTATCATTATCAAAGCTTGATAAAAAATAATGAACCAGCAGTAATAAATAATGAAATAAAGTAAACAATTTGATTAATGAAGAAATTTAAACTAATTGAAAAAAAAAAATTTACACAGCTTCAAATTTTCACTTTCAATATTCTCGATGATATTTTATATGTAAGAAAGGAGTAATTACTTTAGGCTTATTTAAGATGTAAGGCATCTGTCAATAATATCTGTTAATTGTTTCAGTGTATCAAAGAGGGTTTAACCTTTGACATCATTCTAAAATCATATCTATTATCATTTCTACATATCTACAAAAAAAGTCATCAATGATAATTGTACAGATATTCGACTAACTTCTAGAAAGATATGTAACGTGACCTGAAATTATAAGTATACGAGAAGTTAAACGTTGTAACTTTACAATCTTATCCTTCTAAATGTGATCAAATTTTGTTGCTGAAAATAAATGAATGATGATTCATTTAGTTTAAATATTAGTTAATAGCTAACTTTATAGTTATTCCATAAAGATGATTTCGTGTATATAACTAATCTTTGCCCTGTATATTACAAATTACGACAAACAGTTTACCTCATATTACACTAACGATATTTCAAGTTATCCTAAAATTCTTGTACATAACAATTTTCCATTGTTTTTTTAACCAATAAAAGAAATATATGAAATCAGTTATCTCATATGTTATCGAATAGAAAATTGATTAAATTAAAAGATAGATATTAACAATTCAATGATATGTATATTTGATATTGATTTTATTGAATTTAAAAAATTAAAAATTAGCAATAATTGTTTGTTTAGGAAAAAAGCAATATTTTATTTTAATTAATATAATATTTTAATTAGAAAAGATTGAGTGGAATAAAATGGAAAATTTCCATTAGCTTACAGTGTGCTATCATAAATTTATCGATTAAATTTTAATGAAATCTTTTAAGCCATTATTAATTGGAAGACAAAAAAGAGGAGAAAAGAGTTTTAAAATAAATGTTACATAGAAAGAAGCAGAAAGAGAGAGAGAGAGAGAGAGAGAGAAAGAGAATAAGTGAAGAAGAATGAAATAAAATAATAATACTTTCATCTAAAATTCATTCTAAATAAAATGCTTCTAAGTAAAAACAACTTATCAATTGTTATCAGTATATTTTATCTCTCATCTGTTCTCACATATAACAACTTATCAATGGTTATACCAATGTATATCTAAAATTCATTCTATATGAAATGCTTCTCAGTAAAAACAACTTATCAATGATTATCAATGCATATTTTATCTCTCATCTATTCTCACATATATCACATATAAAAGGTAAAATTAAAAAGAAAAAAAGTTAACGAAAAAAATGAAAAGAAAACGATAAATTCAATTAATATTATCTGCCTATTTATTATTATAATTATAATTAAATTAATTAATATTTCTCTTTTTCTTTTTGCAATCTTTTCATTGTTCCTTTTGTTTTATCATTTCATTTTCACTAAATGATGAAAAGAGATAAGAAACGAAAGGAAAGAGAAAAAGAAAAAGGAAAGAATTCTAAAAAAATATACATTTCAAATCGATTTTAATAAAAATGAAAATAGAAAGATCGGTGTGAAGGGGAGGGAGAGGGAGAGGAAGAGAGAGAGAGAGAGGGGGGAAAAGGAAGAGTGACAGCGTGTAAATCGTGCCAGCCGTTGTTGATAGATAATGTTCGTTGTATTATTGTATTATATGTAATAATATTATTTGAAACAAATGCGCCCCGCTATTGGCAAAATTTCTTTTTTAAAAAGGTTTCTTTTCTGAATTGATATTCATATCTTGAGAAAAGATGAAAAGAGAAGCAAATGTAAATTATATGACTTTTGCGCCGATAATACTCTCTCTTTCTCTCTCTCACTCTCTCTCTCTCTCTCTTTCGATTCTCTACAAAATATTCATCATTTGGAAGTATGAGAAGGGTGAGATGAGAAAGAAATGAATAGATATATAACGATATCAAATAGGACAAAGAAAAAGAGAGTGAAAGATAGAGAATTTCGAAAATGAAATTTAATTTAAATAGTAAAATATTCATCATTTCGAAGTATGAGAAGGGTGAGATGAGAAAGAAATGAATGGACATATAACGATATCAAATAAGATAAAGAAAAAGAGAGTGAAAGATAGAGAAGATAAATTTGATAATTTTGAAAATGAAATTTAATTTAAATAGTATTGAAATAATAATATCTGTATGTTATGATGATTTTAATTAAATTTAAAATTTAATTTTTTTCTTTTTACAAAATTAACAATTCTATTTTTATTTTAAATTATCACAAATTATTGACAAATAATTTTATTCTCACAATCGCAATAATATAAATTGTTTATTTGATTAGAGTATAATAAAAGGATAGTAATTGCTAATAGTAATAGGAGAATATTATAAACTATAATTTGGAAAATCAACTGAGAATTCCTGGGATACTCTAGTGATTTATTTATCATTGAGAATTGAGAGAATTGTGGGATGTTTTAGCAATTTATCACTAAAACTCTTGTATACTCTAGTAACTTCATTATCACTGAGAACTCTTGGATACTCTAGTAGTTTATTTATCATTGCGAATTGAGAGAACTGTGGGATGTTTTAGCAACTTATCACTAAAACTCTTGTATACTTTAGTAACTTAATTATCACTGAGAACTCTTGGATACTTTAGTAACTTCATTATCACTGAGAACTCTTGGATACTCTAGTAATTTATTTATCATTGCGAATTGAGAGAACTGTGGGATGTTTTATTTAACTTAATTATCACTAAAACTCTTGTATACTTTAGTAACTTAATTATCACTGAGAACTCTTGGATACTTTAGTAACTTCATTATCACTGAGAACTCTTGGATACTCTAGTAATTTATTTATCATTGCGAATTGAGAGAACTGTGGGATGTTTTATTTAACTTAATTATCACTAAAACTTTTGTATACTCTAACAACTTCACTATCACTGAGAACTCTTGTATACTCTAGTAACTTCATTATCATTGAGAACTCTTAGATGTTCTAGTAACCTAATTATCACTGAGAAATCTCGGATACTCGAATAACTATTCAATTACACTTATTGTAAATGGAAAATGTATGTTGTTAAAAACATAAATGAAAAATGGAGAAAGAATAAAAATAAACTTAACAAAATAGTATAATGCAAATTCAAACTGGATGTATGCTAATTGCAACAACTTCTATTTATATTAATTAAGCTAATTTTTTCAATTAAAAAATAAATTAAACTTCAAAAAAAAAACAAAAGAATATTTTATAAATGTAAAGTTCTTTGTTGAATAACAATCATTAGATGTGTTATTATATGTTCGAGCTAAAAAGTGATGAAATGAAGAAGGAAACTTCCTCTCTCTCTCTCTCCCTCTCTCTCTCTTTCTTTCTCTTCCCCTTTCTTTCATATTTAATTTTTTCATCTTTTTGCTTCAAGCTATTTAAAAATGTCACATTATTTTTAGAGTATAATATTGATGAATAAATTATGCTTCTTAGAAAAGAGAAATGCTAAGCTTTTTGCTTCTCTTTATGTCTGATCTAAAATTGATTTTGCAAAAAAAATAGTATGAATTATGAGGAGAATTTTAGCAACGAAAAAAAAATGATGAAATAGAAGAGAAAAAAGTGGGAAAAGAGAAAAAGAAAATGGAAAATATTTCACAGTATAAAATTAATTGCTTATTGATGAAATGAGACAAACAAGAAAAAAGAAAGAGAGATGCATAAAATATTTAAAATGAATGAAATGAATTGAAATTATCAATAATTGATTAATTGAAGAAAATCATTTTATTTATGTTAATTATCATATAAATGATTATTTCATCCCTAGGCTATATAATTCATCAATTCCTTTTATCATTCCATTGTTTTAGAGAATAAAATGAAGTGATAAGTGATAAAATAAATCACTGTACATTTTAAAATCATTTCATTTTATCCTATTGAAATATTAAATTTTCGTATAAAAGGATTTTACTTCAGTTTAATTTCAAAAAACATTGAAAACAATAAGATAAGACTTACTCCGAAATTTCGCATATTTATTTGTACATTACTAACTGATTTACATTTGAATATGATAAATGATATGATAAGTGATAAAATAAATCACTGTATGTTTTAAAATCATTTCATTTTATCCTATTGAAATAGTGAATTTTTGTAAAAAAGATTTTACTTCTAATTTTAATTTCAAAACATTGAAAACAAAGAAAGATAAAACTTACACCTAAATTTCACATATTTATTCATACATTATTTATTGATTTACATTTGAATATGATAAGTGATATGATAAATGATAACATAAATCATTCAACATTTTAAAACCATTTCATTTTATCTCATTGAAATATTAAATTTTTATGAAAAAGAGATTATACTTTTAATTTAATTAAATTAATTGGAAAATAATTTAAAATTATAAATTAAACTTTTCGCTTATTTTTCTTTGCTGTAAATATTTCACATTTCATCCTTTTCCACAAAAATATTATGCATTTTTCGTTTTTCCACCAAATAATCATTTTAGCTTCGAATTGTTCAAAAATATTTCTTTCTTCTCTTTTTTTTCATCTTCTTTAATATAGCAAAGGAGCAGCTGTACGGCGCTGTCAGCAATTTCTAATATTCCCTCAGGGCGATATCTCAAAAAGAAAAAATTCTTTACTTCAAATCGATAACAAATTAAAAATGCAAAATGAATGATTTCAATTGGATATATGACCAAGTTCAGTACACCAGCATGAATTTACCACACAAGGGCAAGTACCGGTGACAGAATGTTGGCATCAATGTTTCAAGTCAGTAAATAATTATGGTATCGTTCTAGAAGTTTTGTGATCTGCTCTC